>PVKC010034775.1:0-13641 GCA_004027635.1 Crocidura indochinensis
CCGGCAGTGCTCAGGGGTTACTCCTGGCTCCATGCTCAGAAATTGCTCCTGGCAGGCACGGGGGACCATATGGGGCACTGGGATTCGAACTGATGACCTTTTGCATGAAAGGCAAACACCTTACCTCCATGCTATCTCCCAGGCCCCCTAACAATCTAAGCTTTAAATGGGCCTGTTATACTGGCATGTTCGGGGCAAAATATTGTAGTTGAGATACACTCTGGGAACATGGTGGAGGGAGGTGGTGACACTGGTGGTGGTACTGGCCCTGATTCATTGTATATCTGAAACCCAACCATGAAGGAATTTGTAAGTCACAGTGGTTCCAATAAAATAAAATTAACTTTAAAAATAAAGAACTCACCTCTTGCTGTTTCTTGATGGGAAAAATCCTTATGTCTCTTACCTCAAAAATCTATTTCTAGTTTCCTTTTGTTGTTGTTGTTGTTGTTGTCTTTGGGTCACACCTGGCAGCGCTCAGGGGTCACTCCTGACTCTAAGCTCAGAAATTGCCCCTGGCAGACTTGGGGACCATACAGGATGCAGGGAATCGAACCATTGTCCTTCTGCATGCAAGCCAAACTCCCTACCTCCATGCTATCTCTTTGGCCCCTATTTCTACTTTCTTAAATTTCTAGAATTTGAAAATTTTTTAACATTCTCTTGTGAAATAAAACTTAATTATAGTTTACCTTCTTGTTCTGTATGTGAGGAATTCTAGGAACAGGAACTCATTGCCAAATTATGATACCTCTCATTGCAACCAAATTGTCTCTTAATTCCTCTGTTCACTATAAATTTTCCAAAGTGCAATCCTTTGCCCTTTATGGAGTGTGATTCAGGTAACCAATAGAGCATTCATCATTTGATTAGTTGTTAAGGTTCTGATGATTTAAGCCTAACTCACTTGAAAAAAAGTGAAAAATTTTATAGTGTTGTCAGTGGAGCTGAGATACTAAAATAAGCTCTTATATTAATTAGTGGCATCCTACTTTCAAAGAATATAGAGTGTTGATATTTAAGAATGTGTAACCCCCCCCAAAGTAATTATTAACTGGAAAATCATAGCACTGGAAAATAATTATACCAAACCACTGTCCTATAACAGAACCCAGTTGCTTATCCAAATATATTATATATATATATATAATTAAAATATCATATTGTCAAGTCAATTGCCAAAGCAGCAAATGAGACTTTGCCAATATCACAATTTGGACCAGATATTACTCAACTGCCTCTTCTTTCAATGGTCTTTGGATTATTCCATGTATCTTATTTAACATGTTTAGGCCAAGTGTACAATTCGAGATTGCTGGAGGATACACTTGTCATTAGAATATTAATTTAATTGGTTAGACATTACAGTTTACAAATTTTCCATCTGATGTTTCTTAAAGAGTAGCTCAGCAAAGGGAAATTGCTGTTTTTGGTGTTATTGGTATTTCAGTTCAATTAAAATATCAGAAATACCTCTTTCAGTGGAGCATTCACCAAGGTTAAATGGAAACATGTGGGGCCTCTTGGATCTGCCATTTTCCCTCTTGGCTGCCTGACTAACTTTGAGATTATTCTTATAGTAAAGAAACAGGGCAACTTGACAGCTAGTCTGTGAGGGGCCATTTTGGAAGTCATAGGGGCTTTACTCTACTTGAAAATTACTGACATAGGAGGATTTTTTTTTCTTGGGATATCTCATTACTAAAATTTTCTTCAAAGTTTACTAGAGTGAGCTTTCTGTTTTTAAGGGACCATACTGACTCCTGCATAATAGTTGGGCTTAGCATTTGAAAATGTCATATGGCAATATAAGATATCAATCTCCATAATTCAATCAATTGCATCTCCACAGGGATTCTTTGAGTCTGAAATTTTAGTAGGTCTTCAACTCGGCTAATTTGGTCAAAAGTCTTACTCCCAGGCTGACAGTAAAAATGACCAGATCACAGTAAAATATCTATTTTGTGTATTCTCACCGCTTGCTGTGTCTGATGCCTAATAACAGGTTCTCAACATACATTTGTCAAATGTGTCATTAAATGAAACTTTCCCTCCCTGTGTAAATTTATCGTTTCCAGTTTTCTAGATTAAATAACGAAGTATCTTAGGCTCTAAGATGACAACCGATTATGTAGATAATCATTAGGATCTGTATTCATTTGAGTTAGAAATATAATATGTGGGGCCCGGGAGATAGCATGGAGGTAAGCTGTTTGCCTTTCATGCAAAAGGTCATCGGTTCGAATCCCGGTGCCCCATATGGTCCCCCGTGCCTGCCAGGAGCAATTTTCTGAGCATGGAGCCAGGAGTTATCCCTGAGCACTGCTGGGTGTGACCCAAAAACCAAAAAAAAAAAAAAAAGAAAAAAAGAAATATAACATGTAGACTCCTAGACTCAGCAGTTGACTATGATTCTTAGTAACTTTGGTCAACAGTTTTTATAGCAGGGCAATGACAGTGCAGAAGAGAAAACCTAAGTTGCAAATGGAAATGAACCTTCAAACAGTGATCAGGGTCCCACTGGAGGCCCTTCCCTAAGGGGGAGATTGTATCTCAGGATAGTTTTCAGTAAACAATCAGTGGAAGACTCATCTTTTTCCACATCTGTCATCTTTGAGAACTGGTTTTGCAGTGGTTCAGAAATTGGCAAAACAACAGGGACTAGAGATTTCTACCAGTTTGATTTCCACAGGCCTTCTGTTTCTAAAAACATGCTCACAGAGAAATAAAATGAAATTCCTTTTGAAAGGGAGGTTTGTGATAAAACAAACTTCGAAGAAGGAAACATTTATTCAAAAAGCAATTTCCTTGGCCAGCCATGTTCGATAAGCCTTTTTTTTTTCAGTGTTTCTGATATTGGTATTTGAGCAAGGGCATTCTCCTTTATTCTTAGAGAGATGACAACCTGAGGTACTCAGAATGAAGAAAAGGGAAATGCAAAAGGCCATTTTCTAGTTTTGTTTCAATCTCTGGAACATTTTGTTTTATATTTGCTCTCCACTATAATATTATTTCTTTTTTCAAAGACCTTCGCAAAACCTTTAGAAGCACAGTCCAGGAAAAGTAGCTATCCCTAAAGAATGCAGAAATGTACATATCACTAGAAGTTAAGCAAACACACAACCAGGAGATAGATGTGATCATATGAGACATTGATACCATCCAATACACTCTATAGATATGACTTTACAATCCTGCTCAATTCTGTGTGCCTGCCACACAGCAATATCTGGTTTCTCAGGATAAAGCATTTGTAGAAATCGAGCTAAAGGAAGGTTTGTACTCTATAGACACAGGAAGCTAATATTTCCTTATAACTGACTCAATTAATCAACAATTAGCAGTGCGCCTACCAGACACCAACAATTTGTGTTATATCTGACTCATCACCAATGAGCAAGTGGGACAAATTTCCTGTCTCCCAGTAAGCTTACATTCTAGGGTAGAAGGAAAGAATTAATAAATAATAAAATTTGATACTACTTCTAGGAATTATACCAGACAATAGGGTTGAGGAAAATTACTCAGAAAAGGTAAGAGTTAAGCTGACAGAGAATTAAGTGCAAATACCTACAAGTAAAGATGTGTATATGTTGAACTGACTATGAATAGACTGAGGACTGAGCTTGAGAACTTGCCAAAAGATGGGGTATAGAAAAATCGAATCTTCCTTCCTTTGGAACAGAAAGGCACAGTGGGTATGGATGATTCCTTTGACTACATACTACATGTTGGGCTTCTATTTTTGTGAGACTCAAAAAGATATTAATCAGAAGATGATGTTGGAAGTCCAGATTTGGTGGGTGAATTTGGACATGCCATACTGAAATAGCTGGCCCTAACTTTGCCTCCACTTCAGCTTCCCCTTCAGATTAGGCCCTGATAAAAGGAACATTTACACAGAGAGGCAGGTGAATGGCAAAGCTATTTGCATAAGTAGTGACTGAGCAGCTGTGACATGAACTGGCCTTGCAAACATCTTTCTGAATATTCTCCATATGTTTGACTGAGCTAAAAGAGTTGTCATAGTACCATCTGGTCAGGTGCCTGGCTTTGGGATCCATGCATTGGCAGAAGAAAAATTACCAATAAAACTCTGTATTCTAGGACTCACCGTCCTGCTGGGTTGGCCATGCTTCTTTCTCTCTACAAGATGGTTGTTCTACATCTGCTTATAAAATATTCCCTCTGAGTCATCGCATACTCTTTGGAAGTGACTATCAGTCACAATGCCATTTTGTTGCTCCAATGCCCTTTAAAGAACCTGGCCCATGCGAGTTCACAAACAAACTAGGATTCACCCTTTCCCAAACACCTCTCTCTATTTTGTTTTAAAACCTTCTATAATGAAGACATAAAGCCTTGGATACGGCTGAAATGCTAAGCTTCCCATTCGTGACAGCAGATCTTTGTCACAGAAGATTTTAACCACCTTTTTTCTCCTTTCTAAACTAAAACACTTAAAAAAAGTGAGATTTTCCTGGTTATAAGGTCAATTGTTAATTCTGTACACTTTCTAAATGACTATAATCCAGAAGTGAGGCATACATGAATGATGTAAGGAAAATGCCAACACAGGCATGTGTGCAAACATGATTCACCAAAGTGAGATGTTAAAATGCAAAGCCAGACTTGTGACTATTTTAACGACTCAGGCGAGCCAAGAGACACCCATAACTTATTCAGTTTCTTCATATTCATCCAACCTCCCTGTTATTTATTACTGATAAAGAATAAATGTGCTGGAGGCTCTGACAAAGAGACAAGCCTAAGATTTAGATTATTTATATAAGTCTATATATGTACTATATACCCATGATACATAAAATAAGTAAAAACATTTTTATATTGGAGAGGTTCATACTTGATTCAAATATTTATAGAGAGTGATTTTACAAATTAGGACCTTGGACATTCCAATTATAGCTGGAAATATTATTATGAGTTCTAAGTTCATGAGTGAAAACCTGTTAAAGTCTTTTAAAAGCTCTAATCTTTTAATGAATCTCACCTCAAATCTGCTAAAGGGTTTAAAATAGTTTGGTTGGTTTTTAAAGGATAAGAAATAAAATTGCTTTAAAATATCTTCTTATAAATTTAGGTATCTATTTAAAAGTCCAAAAACAAATATTTGAAAAATGCAGTACCTAGAATCAGGATTTCTTTAAAAAATACAGATGGTTACTGATTTTCAGTCGAAATCCAGGCAACATTTGTATGCTTCCTTCCATATTGCTTCCAGGGGACACTCATGCCCAGGCATGACTGTTCCAGACAACATTGTATCTGACACTTCATAGACACACTGTTCAAGAAGATTATTTTTCCTCAGCATAAATCTAGAGTTCTTTCCCCTCAACTTGTTCCTCTAAGATACCTTCAGTTCCTAGAGTCACCCAATTAATGATGAAATTTGTGTAGATATCACATTGAATGTTGGTGAATTAGAGCATCACACAATACTTTTACTACCAGATATTAGAGAGGACATGGACTATCAGGATTTTTCTGAAATTTCTGGTGAGAGAATATAAAGGAATATTCACATTGAAAATAGCTTAGCCTGTTTCTAAAAATCGTTATACATCTAAGATAAATTATTGTCCATTTAAATGAGAATGATGAAAGTTGTTCTGATTAAAATAGGAACAAAACTGGAAATGACCCATGTTTTTCAGAGTGTAAGTGAATAAACTGTTATTCTCATTCAATGGAGTATTACCATGATAAAAATAACTGATAATGGCATATGTGCCAATATATGAGCATTAACAATGTTAAGTATCCAAATAATTCCTCTGAAATAATATGCAACATTATATATTATTAGAATACACAAAGACTCTAAAAATTATGTGAAAAGAGTAGAGAAATGAGAACCACACTATTCCGAAAGAGGAATAACTCAGTGTTGGGAAGGCAGGTAATGGGGTGATAGTGGCTCTATTATATAATACATACAGGATCTTATTAAGGTTATCGCTTTTATTTGGGTGATGAGTTTAAAGTTACTCAGAAGCTATCAAAAATCTATCTGAATCACTAAAAATATACCACGAATAAAATGAAACACAAATGATTTTATGTTAAATATAACAGAATGGTTTCTTTCCCCTCACTGTACAAATCTAGCTTTCATTCCTTCATAAGAATTAAAAACATTGTTGCATTTGCCATGTTAAGTCATTGAAGTTATTAATTGGATTCCAGAAGTCAGAAATTGATGTATCCTTTCACTGAACCCTCCTTAGGATCTATTTTGGTTATAACACTTCATAGAGGAAGTTGCTCTTAATTAAAACTGAGCTGCCTTAAGAGCTTTATGTCTTTGAGATAGTCATTCAAATGTTCCCCTCACTATAAATTTGTTTTTATGTTCTTTTTCCAATGCAAAAGTAATATTTGTCTGAATTTTAATAATCATGTCTGTGATAGTGACATGAATTCCACATGCATTCCTTACATTTCATAAGTTCTTTTATTTTCCTTGATTATATTCACTCTCATATTTTGTTTACATTTTAAGGGCTGTAATTTTCTAGCCACATTTTTCCTACTCAACACTGAGGGCCAAAGATAATTTGCTTGTATTTAAGTAGGAAACATAAAAGATGCTAAAAATGAAAAGGTCAACTTTGGGGGAGGTATCAGGACCGTACCCAATAGTGGTCAGGGATCATTCCTGGTAATGCCAGGAAAAAAATTTTTTTTTTGGTGTTTGGTTTTTTGGGTCACACCTGGCAGTGCTCATGGGTTATTCCTGGCACTGCACTCAGAAGTTGCTCCTGGCAGGCACGGGGGACCCATAGAACGCTGGAATTTGAACCACCATCCGTCCTGAAAAGACTCTGTGCAAGGCAAATGCCCTATCACTGTGCTATCTCTCCAGACCAGTTGTTTAAGCTATTTTGCATCTCTCTGCTTTTTTAAAGATTTGGTGGATCCTGGATCCTATTTATTGACATTATATTTAAAGCCTAGTAGTTTTTCATTTCAAGATGTCCAAATGTCCCTATAGGTTACTTACAATATAATCCAGCAGATGCTCAGATTAAACATTTAATAAATCAAACTGTTTTTTGTAGCTTGAAGTAACACAGTGATTCTGACTATCCTTTCCTTTTGCCAGTCATTATCTGGGCCTCGGATGAAGAGACAACTTATCTGCTTATTAACAGAATCAGATTTAAGGCTTAACCTCTGGACCAAAAGACAGCTAAGTCACTGGGAACAAATACTGCCCTCTGGAAAATAGTTCATAGTCTTGGCCAAAGGAGAGGAAACTCCATGCCATGCTAAGGGACCTTTTCACCACGGGAAAATTGGAACATCATAGGATGGAAGGTCAAGATAAATAATGATGGGGCCCGGGAGATAGCATGGAGGTAAGGCGTTTGCCTTTCATGCAAAAGGTCATCGGTTCGAATCCCGATGCCCCATATGGTCCCCCGTGCCTGCCAGGAGCAATTTCTGAGCATGGAGCCAGGAGTAACCCCTGAGCACTGCCGGGTGTGACCCAAAAACCAAAATATATATATGATGACATAATTATAATCTGCTTTTCTATTATGATTTTTGTTTTGTTTTCTTTCTGGTCTACACCTGGCAGTGCTCAGGGCTTACTTCTTGCTAGAAACTGCCTATTCTATTTTGTGGCTTTATTACTATTCTTATTACTAATAGATACCATTGAGAGTGTGTTGAATTCCATTTAACAAATACCAGTACAAAGATAATCTCATGGTTGTAATCTCCATTTCATGTGAGAAAATTAAGGCTCTGAATTATGATTTCTTACATCAGAAAGACTTCAGGGTAATCTCCCCAGCCATCAGTCCCCCTCCCATGTATCTGTATTACACAGAATATATAACAATATTTCTACTAAGTATCAGAGACTAAGTTGAAGTAACCATATTAAAGTATTTTTTACATAGAGCATTTCATTGGATCCATTTTGGAGTAGCTAAGGGTACAATATTGGGGTCATTATTTTACAGAGAAAGATAAAAAGATCCAGGCAAATTAAATGAATTGAGTGGTCTTTCAGTGTCTTAGACTAAAAACCTTAACACATTTATTTACTGAAAGATACCTTAAAGTTATATTTTCTAGAGGTTAAACATACTAGGAATATATAAATTAGTTTCTGAACATCACCAAGAAACATGAGTGCACTACTTTTTTAAAAAGTGAACATTTATTTGTGGGTAAAGCAAGGTAATTAAAGCTCCAACCATGATTATCCAATGCTCTGGTCACAATTGTTGATCCTTGATAGGGCTCTTTTGGTAAGCTTTTAATTAACTACCTTTTTACCCTTACTTCTCATTCCTTTGTACTGTCCCTCTAAATATTATTTATGTAGTAATGGGTAATTTAAAATATTTGCCTTTCTCAGTACCAGCCCTTTGCACATACTTAATTATTTCTACATGAAATAAGTTTTATCTGGTTCCCCTAGTCCTGAATTTAGGACTATTTTATATGTTTCATTTCAACAAATTTATTGTATTATAAGTATATTATAATTTGTCTATATTTCTCATTAAATTATAAATTGTCTGGGAACACAACAATTATTGTAGCAATGTTTAATTTTTCCTTAACCTCAAAATATTAATGTTAGATTGTCTATATATCATAGCTATGGCCTTATAAAATTAAAGTGAAATATAAAGTATGTGATCACTAAATACTTCTGGCTCAAATAAAATATACAATTAGAGGAGTAACATATAAGAACCATCTTTAATATTTTAAACTATTTTGATTTTAGATGAAATGTTATGCAGGAAGAAACATACAGTATAAGAGAAATACAGAACAAAAACGTGATTTCCTTTTAGTCCTAATCACCTTAATGAGATAATAAATTGATGCAGAATCTGAGTTGGGAGCCAAATCTTGGGTATCCTGGTCTTTGTGTAGGGATTGCCAATGGGATCTTTCAAAGCAAACTTGAATGGAAAACCACACAGAAAGCAGATGGGCAAAGGAAAGGAAATGTGTGGGCTTGCTCATTGGACAGCATCCTACCCTTATTTTGTGGCCCATTGTTATGAAAGATCTTAGCATTTTAGAAGCAAGCACACCACTTAGGAAACTGGTCTCAGTTGTGCATTGCAATTATGACCTAAAATAAAAACTTGAAGGAACATAGAATCAGCAAGAGTGTACTATGATTTGGACAGGGTTTGTGGTGATCATAAAGTGTCCCTCTCCTAATTGCCCTGAAGTGACACGGGAATAGCTTCTCTTGGGTGAAGCAGACATCTGTAGTCAATACTATGAAAGATGTGGTTGATTCCTAAAATTTCTCCTCATTGTAGGCATTCATCTACATAGTTTCTTAATTGTCTATGTGCACAAGCTATGTCAAATAGAGTTGCCTTTGCCTTTGCTCACTGAATAATACATTTTTAATCGGTATATATAATTACTTACCCCAAGCTGCCATGCCAGATTTTCTGAGCATTAGTTTAATTAACTTAAGCTTGATAATTATGTTTCAAATGCCATAGCAGTGTGCATGGAATTTTCAGATTACTCCACCAGCTTATTTGATTCCAATAGCATGTTTTCTCAGAATAGGTTAGTTAAAAAATTAATAGCCATCTGATAGTTATTTAGGCTTCAAAGTTTTTCCTTTCAAACAGAATTCTGCTATTTAAGATAGCTCCTCGTATAATTAGCACAGACTGGACTGAAATGGTAGGTTTCTGTGTATTTTTACATGTATTAATGTTTTTATTAACATCAGCTCAAGCTGATGAAGTATTAGAGGGTAAAGAGTTCTGAGAATTAAATGAGAGAATCTTAACATGTTTTTACTGGTTTATACTTTTCCTTTCATTTATATTTCTCTTTGCTCTGATGAAAAATAAGAGAAAAGTAGGAGTGAACACAATATTAAGTTATTTTTAAAACATCTAATATGCCATCATATCATTTAAAATCAGGGAAGCTGTAATCTTAAGTTTAAATACCATGGAAATACCAGAAATTCTGAAATATTAAATTCACATTTATTTACTATATTGGTCAAAATGTACACCTGCAGACTATTCAGTTTGTGATTTTTTTCTACTAGCATTAATAAACCACCCTTTCTTTTCTTTTTATTTTTTAGGATTTTTTTATTTATTTAAAATAATATCTTTATTTAGACACCATGATTGCAAACATGTTTGTAGTTGGGTTTCAATTATAAAAAAGAACATCCCCTTCACCAGAGCAACCTTTCACCAGCAATGCCCTCCATCTGTCTCCTCCCCCACTCCCTGCCTGTTTTGGGGATAGGCATTCTATTTTTCTCACTCATTTAATAAAAATAAAAGACAGTATTGTAATAATATCCAGAGACATTAGTGAAGAGGGATGAAAGGACCGGCCCATAATATAAGCTTACTACAAACAGTAGTGAGTGCTGTTAGAGAAATAACTACACCCTCTACTCTCTTTTCTAATTCAACATATCTTTTCTCCTTTTATCTCAGAATTCCCACTTGTAAAGCTTTGATGAACCATTGTCCAATGTATAGTTGGGTGGACTTGCATATAATTTATAAGGCTTGATCTTTACTTCCATGCAGTCAAGTGAATAAGAGGTGATATTCAGGTTGAGGACAGAAAAGTGACCAAGCCCTGATATTTACCATATCTAAATTCAGTCTTATAGTGTCTATGTAGAAAATAAATAGGCACCTATAAAAATTATGAGAAGTACTGCGATGAAGAAAGTATATTCAGGAGAAGGCTAGTATGGGGGTGACTTATCCCACCTAGAAGAAGATGGCAATTGTGGGATGCAAAAGACTGTATATTTCTTTGCCTTTATTTTATAACAAATACTCAATATATGGTGCTAAATGATTGCATGTTTTGATCTTATTTAGTCCAAAACTTTCCTAAGGCAAGTAGGAGAGAGATTTGTGGCTAAATCCAGAAGTTCTAGGGACTAGTCTTAGCCCTGCTCAGGGACCATATGCAGTAGGCATTATTTTGGGGTCAGATAAGCACTGTAATACCTGCAATGTATCTTCAATCTCCCAAGCCTGAAATTCTTAGAAATCTATTTTTGAAAAATTTAATTATTTTTCTTGGGGCCAGAAAAATAGCACAGTGTGCAGGGCAATTTTCTTGCATGCAGTTGATCCTTTTTTCATACCTGACTTGGCATATGGTTCTCTGAGCCCCTTCAGGCATGGTTCCTGAGCACAGAGTCAGAAGTAAGCTCTGGGCTCCAAAGGGTATGATTCCTCCACAAAAAAACTCAAAATAATTATATTAAAATAATATTTTTATTGAAAGTTCTAATCACTATCTTCTTTTTTGGAGAAGACCTGGTTTACAAGATTCTATGTTTTCAAAGTTCAGAGTCATGCCTCTTCAAATATATGTTATCACAGCCTCTGCTAAAGTAATGATATTCCTCTGCTACAATCTGAAGGTCTCACTCCTACTAATTCAACCCCTCATACCATTTGGCTACATTAATTTTATTATAAGAATCTAAGGGCTTATTTTCTCTGGAATATATTAAGTTCCTTGGTTTGTTATTCCACATGTGAGTGAAATTTTTATTGTGGTAACAGCTATTATTGCTGACTTGTGACCACTTCCAGCTCTATCCATGTTGTCATAAGAGACAAGATTTCATCTTTTATTAATTGTTGACTAATATCACATTATGTGTAACTTCTCTATTGATTCAACTATCATTGGGTACTTTGATTGCTTCTAGATATTGATTATTTTAAAAGAACATAGTTTATAGTCCTGTTAGCTTATTTTTGCTTTTGTCTTCCTTGGTGTTGAAGATAAATACCCCAAACATCACTGATCATGTATCGTTTTGAATATAATATTAGGTCTTCAATCCTTTTTAAGTTAACATTAATGCAGACAGTTTCATTCTGTTGTATCTTGGTATCCAGTTTTTCTAATACAATTAAAAAAACTTTCCTTTCTCCATTTCATACTACTGGCCTCTTTGTAAAAATTTACATTCTCTGGGGCTGAAATGGTAGTAAAGTGGGTAGAACATCTGCTTTGCACACAGCTGACCCACCAGGTATAGCCCTCCCCAGAAATCAGGATAAATTATATTTATACTTTAAGTATTTGCAATTCAGATCATTTGATCATAATATTTATTTTTATTTATTTATTTATTTATTTATTTTGGTTTTTGGGGCACACCTGGCAGTGCTCAGGGGTTTATCCTGGCTCTATGCTCAGAAATCGCCCCTGGCAGGCACAGGGGACCATATGGGATGCTGGGATTCGGACCACTGTCCTTCTGCATGAAAGGCAAATGCCTTACCTCCATGCTATCTCTCCGGTCCCTTATCTTTATTTTAATACATTTTACTAGTATAGTTTTAAACTACTTCCATTTTTTCCATAGAATTGAATTTTTTTAAATTCTCTTTTAATTTTTTAATTAATTTTTTAAAATTAATTTTTAATTTTTAAAATTTTTTAATTCTATACAATATTTCATTAATTCTTGCCCTAGATCCTTGAAGATTATCGCTAGAATTTTGATAGATATTGAATTGCACTAGAATATTGCTATGAATGGGGGTAATTATTTTTAAATTAGTAATTATTTTATTATATCAGATTATTTTGTCATTTAGTAAACTTTTGTATTATTTTAAATAGTCCAGCCCTGGTGATACTCAACCCTAATGGTACTCACCAGGGATATACCCCAGTGTCTCAGAAAATCCATGCTTTGCCAGAGATCAAACTCAGGGTCTTCTATATGAAAACACCTGAGCTATATTTTGGAGCCCTGTACCTTCTCTTTTACTAATATTATTTTCTAACTTTCCATGTATAAGTTTTCCACCTTCCTCTTAAGTTTATTCCTAGGTGGCTACTTCTTTATGATATGATACAAAAGCAAATGGAATTGTTTTCTTGATTTTTTTACTTGTGAAAGAACAGCTATATATTTTTACATATTGATTTTATAGGCTCCAACTTTATTATAATGTTATTTTTCCTAATAGTTTTACTTCCAATGAGAATCACTTTTCTTTCTTTTTATTCCTTAACTTCTCTGACCAAGACTAATATTGCTATGCTTAGATAAGATCCTAGCACCATTTTGTTGAATATGCTTATTATAAATGGATATTATATCTGGTTAAAAGTTTTCTCTGCATTTGAAAATGAGCTTTATATCTTTTTGTTGGTGTGGAATATTGCATTGGTTTGCATATGTAGAATGTCCTTGCATTGCTGAAATAAATTCCACTTGGTCATGATGTATGATACTATTAGTATTCTTGCTGACCTTGGTTTACTAAGATTTTGTTGAGGATCTTTGCATATATGTTTATATATACTCTAGCAGTATAATTGAAAACATTAAAAAGAAATACCATTCCTAAGCAAAGTATACCCTGTAATTTATTTATTCTTTCTCTGCTCCTCCATATATCAGCTTGAATATAATTCTTTTATATATCTTAAGTTGTCTACCTCTTCTACTTCATTCAGAGAATTTTATTTCAAGAAGAGGTATGAATCTCTTACTATTATTTATTTATTTTGATTATGGGATCATGCCTGGGACTACTGAGGGACATGCTGTATTCAACAATTACTCCTGGTGATATTCAG
>PVKC010034776.1:0-13635 GCA_004027635.1 Crocidura indochinensis
GACCTTATATCCTGAGCATTGATATAATGACCTGGCACAGGCCTCAGAAGAATGGGCATCCGCCATTCACGCTGGAATCAGATAGATTCTTATTAATACTTTCCATCTTTTTTTGAGTTCAAGCTGTTTCCTATCATCTTTCATACCTTTACTAAGGTTGGGCAAATACCTTATGGCTTCAGATCTCACCCCTCTATAAACAGAAATTTGCAATCCAGCAAATTTATTAACAAATTTAGATTATTCTCTAGTGTACTAGTCTTTTTCAAATTCACTTCCTTCTAGGTCTCTTATTCAAATGACCTTTCATATAACTTTCTCTATTCTTTCTACATCTTATAGGGATTATTTTTTTCTTATTACAAAGATCATATTTTATAATATTATTTATTAACCAAAATATCACAATGGGGTATTGGCAATAATTCCTAAGCATGCATTTTGAAAAAGCCAGACAACAATCAGGAGCAGATTCCACCCTACCATATAGTTTACAATAAAGCCCTGTATCTCAAAGAAGTAATAACTATTCACAACATAATAAATTTTCCAAACTCAAACTCAAACTTTGAGTTTAACTCAAAGTGATATCATGAAATAAGCGAGAAAGTAATAATTAACCCTCCCCTTAAAAGAAAATCTTGGGAACTTATTAATCAAGAACAATTAATTAGTTAATTTGTAGTTAAACAGAGAATACTGAAATGGTGCTTCTGTTCTCTATTATTTTAGGAAATAAATAATAAGGGAAAGAAACTTTTAAAAATGCCCAAGCTGAAAAATTCATGGAATATAATTTTCTCTTGTCTCTAATTCAATCCAATGTTCCTTGCCTGTGTCCAGAGGATAAATAAAGATTTGTACACATATGTTACAGTGTCAAAATAAGCCCTGCGGGGTTTGATCTTTACATTGCTTTTCAACTACCAAGCAAATGAATATTTAAGGGCTGTGACATTTAGCTTTACATATTTATTTTAAGCTTTGCAATAAAGTTTTCATGCAGTATTATCTTTAAGTGTCAAGATTTTGGGTACTGAGAACATCAAATAAATCTATTTGAGACCAAATTTCAGAAAGTAACATTGAATTAAATAAATACATTTAATTATTATTTATAATTAATATAAAAGTTATATTCATAATTCTTAATATTAAATTTTCTACAGCTTTTCCTTTTAACCAACTGTTTTCCAAAGAGAATGATGCTATCCAACAGAGAGAGCTGGAATTCTTCAGGGGAACAAATAATGTTATCTTTAGAAACAATTGGGGGCAGTTTCTATTTGGAAGGTAGATTTCCAGCAGGGTATAAAGCAATGTATTTTTCTGGAAGGATGGCATAGGCTAACTAAGTTCAGGAATCGCTAACAATTGACCCAAGTTTAATATAACTTGAAGTTATGCCATTTCAGTTTTAAAGAATATAAAATTTTTCATACAAATGAATAACATGCTATTGGAAGAGTTCCACACACGTAAACTACACAATTTAAGCTTAGTTACTTCATGTAAAAAGAAATTTAGTTACTTCATTTGTTTAAAATAACTCACCTTGAACAAATCTGTTGTAGATTTTAAAAGCTCTAATGAATTGATATAAAAGCAAAACTTAATATTATTCTAGAAAAACTGAATATTATTCTTGCACAAATTTTCATTTTATAAACATTTTATAACATTGCATCAATACGATATTATTCAATTTATCAAAATTAGCAAGCTTAAATATAGGTGCCCACTAACATACTCCTTATATAACAAAATTTCTGAACTGGTTTAAAGATATCCCCTACACAGAACATTTTATGCCCATTGGTATCATATAAACAGGACCTGAAGTAGAAAATGGAATACAGTAAGTGGATCATTAATGACAGCAATGTCAATGTCCCTTAATGATAGAAATAATCCTAAGAAATGCATTCGTAGGCAATTCTGTATTTGTGTGGTATCAGAGTGTCATGGTCTCTAGACACATAATAAACCTAGGTCAGTGGTCGGCAACTTTTATTTTCAACTGAGCCAAATCTCGCCAAAACCACGATTGAAATTTATTTTGAGAGCCACACGGGGCGCGCACTGACAGAGGCTAGGAGCGAAGTTCTGACTGCTGGAGCAGCCGCCAGGAACACAGACGAGCCAAATTAAAAGTGGAAAGAGTCACATGTGGCTCGTGAGCCGCAGGTTTGGGAGCCACAGGTTGCCGACCACTGATCAAGGTGATGTGATACATTACATTCTTAGGTGACAGGGAGTAGCCCATTGAAAACACTACCCATAAATATGGAGTCAGTAATAGATAAAATTACTATTTTTGCTTTTTGTGCAATAGATTATTCTTTTAGACTGCAGGGATTTATTAGATTTATAATTATATTATTAAGTTCTTTCATTTGAACTATATTAAATTTAAATATATTTTTATAAAAGATACTTAGAAAATAACAATACTTGAAAATAGATATAATAGTGTAGGCATAGTAAATTATAAAAAACAGTATATCTTATAAGGTACTGGCCATTATAAGCATTAAAAAAGGTTGTTAAAAGCCATTACTCAAGCAGCTCAAAAAAATTCTAGTGCATATGCACAAAGGGGGAAGTTAATTTAATGTGTTCTAATCGCATAAAAATCTAAATAGTATATGATTAAACAGAGAGATAGTAAAGGCATTTGCTTTGAAGGTGGGCAACCCTGGTTCAGTTCCAGCACTATATATGTATTCGCTGAGCACAGCCATGAATGATCCCTGATAATTTCCATATAGAACTCCAAACAAGAAACAAAAACAAAATTATAAACTCCTAAATAATAATTAAATGGTATTTAAAGTTATGACCAATGTGTGTGTCTTCAGGTCTAAATTTAAGTGGTCAAAGAGATTGTTGGGGATAGTCTCCTATTTCAGTTTTAATTATGTTTGTTGTGTGGATTAAATGTTTATTAAGAGAAAAATTCTACTTAAATATAAGATATATTAAACCAGAAAAGGAGAGTCATATTTTACTTCTATCACGTTTTTGTGGTGTGGTACTTCCTTCATATGGACAGCCCAGGGCACAAGAAGCATACCTGAATTTAAAATACAGAACTATATTACTTTTTTCTGATTCTACTTTACTAAACTGAATTCAAAAATTCAGGGTGACAATTTATTATGTATGATTATTTTTCAACATTGTATTATAAGGCTAAACAAAAATATTTTTGTTTTAAAATTAAGCATAATTAGATTATATTAAAAATAATTTTGTTGGAGCTCATGCCTTGCATGAGCTCACCTAGGAAACACCATAGTTTGATTGAATTTTAAAAGATTCATTTCTTTAATTCCAGGGTATGATTTTATTTACAATTTTACACTTCTGAAGTTAAGTGATATCTTTACTATCAATGAAATAGTCATGACTCCCAAAATAGGCATGACAGTCTTCATGTGATATAATAAAGAAAATTATACTTTCTTGTGCAATTTCTTTCATTGTCCCTCTTGACCTCTTTCATAGTTGTTAAAAAATTGCATTTATTGAAAATTATTTTTTGCTCACTTTCTACCTTATGTTTTTGAGTGCCTTCAAACGATTTTGGGTTATCTTTAACTACAGGCTCCTTGTATGAATGCCAAAGGCCTTAATCTCTGAAGCTTTTCATATTCTGGTTCAAGGAAGATATAGTCCAGCTGTCTCCTCATGAAAATGACTTCATTTCTGAAAAATCAAAACATGATGCATGTTTTATACAAGTGTTGTAAAAGTCTCTGAGGAAAGTGTGAAAGAAATGGATGTTGAGCTAAAAATAGCTAAAAAATTTTTTACTAATACCTTAAGTTAGAAATGTGTCATATTTGTAATCATGTTGCTTCAATAAAAATACTATTTTTTTGAAAAAGAAGAGATTCAGGGAATTTGTGTAGGGGATTTATATTTATTATGATTTTTTATTTATCCTAAATTTATGTGCTTTAAAAAATTTGTGGATAGACCAAAGAATGAAATTGCTCACTAATATATATATATATATATATATATATGTATATATATTACACAAATATAATTTATATATTGATTACCCATAAAGGAAACATAATATTTATTTTTGTATTCTGTAGGTAAAATGTCTGGAGGTTAATTATAGATCAAATCACTAAAATATGTTTTAAGGCAAGGCATCAGAAAAAGTTGCCATTCAGAGTACAACAAAAACTAGTGTTCCATTATTAATTAACCAAGAACAAATACATTTTAAATACTTAAGTCTGTCTTACTATAGGTGATATAAAACATGAAAATTATCCCTTGGTATTAAATAGAAATTCCAGTAAGATTCTCATTTTGCTCTGCAGTGTAAATTTGATGGCAAATAACTAGTTATTCACTACTTTAAAAGTTCTATGTGAAGACCATTTGCTCTTCAGTGCAAAATATTGCTTAGACATTCTATCATTACGTATATGTTATTCTGAAATGCAACAGTTCTAAAATAACTTGTTCGTGTACAAATGAATAAATGATTAAATCAATAAACATATTGTATGTTAAAATTGTAAAAAACAGATGCTTTGTTTTTAGAGTTTTAAATATCTTATTTTGGTGGATAAAGTACCTAGAAATCGAAAGACCAGAAGCCAGAGCAATAGTGCAGTGGTAAGACTTTTGCCATTACCCATATAAGGTCTATGCAGCAGTAGTAGCTGACTCTGCAATTTATGTCAATAATTTGGCATGATATTTTTCTCCAATTTGTCCCAGATGTTATATAAAGTTCTGAGTATGTATTATACAGTTAGAAGAAAGCTGAGAGTAACTTAATAAAAAAATACAAAACAACTATGACAAAGAAGCTACTAATAAAGCAAAAGACAGAAACATTGGGAAAAAAATTAGGTACCTAATGAATAAAGTAAAAAGAAATAATCTACAAATTGTAGGAATACAGAAGGGGAGTAATAGAGAAAGGAGAAAAATAAGTAGTGAGGGAATTAATAACAGAGACTATTCCCACCAACTGGAAAGAGACATATGCACAAATCCAGGATGCAAAAAGAGTCCTAATAAAATAGACATTAACAGATCAACGACACGACATATAGTAATTCAATTAGAAAAAAATGAATGATGGATTCTTTAAAGGAACAAAGAAGAGAAAAACTCAAATATAAAGGAAAGAAGAAAGTAAGAAACAAACCAGATCTCCCATTTGAAACAAATCAAGCAAGAAGATATCAGAGTGACACATTTAAACTGCTGAATGACATAAACTTCCAAACTAGAGTTCACTACCTAGCAAAACTCTCATTCATATGGGAAGGAGAACTAAAAACATTTTCAGACAAAAAGAAACTCACACTATTTGCACTAATTAAACCATCTCTAAATAAACTACTCAAAGTGTACTACACAATCTAAATCCCACTCTATTCAATATAATAGCACAACAACTCTGTCAATACTCTTCTTAAATGTCAATGGGCTAAACTCCCTCATTAGAAGACACAGAATAGAGGGTTGGATCAAAAAACAAAAACCAGATATCTGCTGCTTCCAAAAAACACACCTGAAAGAACAGGAGAGACACAGGTTTAGGATAAAAGGATGGAAGTCAATTATTCAAACCAATGGAAAACAGAAAAAACAAGCATAGCATTTCTTATATCAGACTAAATTGAATTCAACCTCAAGAAAGTGCTCAGAGACCAAGAAGGTCACTACTCACTGGTCAGAGAAACATTAGACCAAGAAGTACTAACTCTGATTAATATTTATGCACCTAATGTAGAGCTAGCAAAACATATAAGACATTTGCTCACTAATGTAAAGAAACATATGGAAGTAAGTGTGATAGTAGTAGGAGATTCCAATGCTCCACTATCACCACTAGACATATCCACCAGGTAGAAAACTAGCAGAGACATAAGAGCCTAAATGATAAATTAGAGGACATAGGACTAACAGATTTATGCAGCACTCTCCACCCCAAGAATTTAGAATACACATTCTTTTCAAGTACACATAGAAGCTTCTCTAGAATTTATCATGCCTTAGGGTATAAATCTAACTTGCACAAAGTCACAAACATACATATTATCAGAAGCACCCAATCAGATCATCATGCAAGAGGGATCAAGATTGACTGTATAAAGAAACTATGGAGAAAATCCAACACCTTGAGATTAAACAACATATTTGCAACAACAGCTAAATCAAAGAGGAAATCAAGGAAAAAACACAAAGATTCCTTGAGACATCCGATAATGAAGAGACAGATTTTCAAAATCTGAGGGACACAGTAAAAGCAGTAATATCGGGAAACTCATAGTAATACAGGCCTCCATTAGATAAGAGGAAAATGACAAAATCAACAGTTTACAAGGACATCTTAAGGAGGTGGTAAAACGGCAGCAAATAAACCCAAATACAGTCAGAAGAAAAGATATAATAAAAACCAAACCAGAAACAAAGAAAACAATACAAAAAAATCATTGAGACCAGTAGTTGGTTTTTCAAAAGAATAAACAAAATAGACAAACCACTTGCAAGACTCAACAAAAAATGGGGGGACACCCAAATAAATAGGATAACAAATAAAAGGGGAGAGATTATAACAGAACCCCAAGAAATCCAAGACATCATTAGGGCATACTATGATCAACTGTACTCAGTAAGTTATAGAACCCTGAAGAAATCAGCATATTTCTGGAAAAATGCCATCATCTGAGACTTGATAAGGGGCATATAAAAACCGTGAAGAGTTCAATTACATCTGAGGAAAATAAATCAGTAACTATGAAATTCCCCAAGAACAAAAGTCCAGACCCAGATGGTTTTACAGGTGAATTCTATCAAACATTCCAAGAAGATTTAGAACCACTGATCCTCTGGCTCTTCCTAAATATTGAAAAGACAGAAATCCTTCCTAACTTCTTTTATGAGGCAATATCACACTCATTCCCAGAGCTGGCAAAGACACTGCTAAGAAAGAAAACTGAAGACCAATTTCACTAAGGAACATAGATGCAAAAATTCTCAACAAAATCTTAGCAAACAGCATTCATCAATCATCAAATAAATTATACCGGGGATGCAAGGATGGATCAACATATGCAAATCAATCAACATCATTCATCACATAAACAAGAAGAAAGACAAAAACCACATGATCATGTCAATCGATGCAAAGAAAGCATTTGACAAAATAAAATACCCATTCATAGTGAAAACACTAAGCAAAACTGGGCTGGAAGGAAACTTCTAGAGATAGTTACAGCTATGCATAAAAAGCCCACAGCCAACATTATCATTAATGGCAAAAATTGAAATCATTTCCTCTAAGGTCAGAAATAGGCAAGTCTGCTCACTTTCTCCAATCTTATTCAACATAGTTTTAGAAGTCCTAGTAATAGCAATCATGCAAAAAGAAGGGAATCAAAGAAAACCAAATAAGGAAAGTGGAAGTGAAACTCTCTCTTTTTGAATATTATATGATTATATACATAGAAAATCCTAAAGAGTCCACAGAAAAACTCCTAGAAACAATAAGCCAATAAAAATTGGCTGGCTACAAAATCAATACACAAAAGAAAATAGCATTTCTCTATACAAATAATTAAGTAGAGGCCAAAGACATTAAGGAGTCCGTCCCATTTAAAATATTATCTAAATAAAGCAAGTACCTAGGAGTCAACCTGACAGGAAAAGTGAAAGACCTAATACATGAAAACTTCAAAATATTTTCATAAAGAAATTGAAGAAGACCTAAGGAAATGAAAGAACATCCCCTATTCATGGGTAGGAAGAGTAAACATAATCAAAATGACTATCTTACCTAAATTACTATATAGATTTAATGCATCCCTATCCAAATTCAGATATCATATGTTAAGAAATTAGAACAATCCATTATAAACATATATATAGTCTTGTTTTAGCTTTCCTATCCTCCTTAACTACATCTGTTTTGGTTCTGCTTGGTGTACCTACAAGAAAATGTTTTGCCTTGAATTAAAGCACAGATATGATGGAGCCTGACACTCTCACCAACAAATCCACCAGCAATACATTATTTTTTGCACAGGAACACTAAAAAGGGAGAAATTTTGTGTATAAAAATAAGCTCTTATCTATTAGGGATAAGAACTCATACATATTACAATACAGGGGCACCTCCCACCTTGAACATATGTCATGTACTCCCAACTTAGAGTCCATGTGATTAGTCAGAGACCATCCAACCCTGAATCCTAGATCTCAGACAGAACTGGCACAGTTCTCTGTAACAGCTCCAGGAATCAAACTCCCTCTGGAACATTCTTAACACTGCTCTGACACCAACAAGCACCAGTTTTGATAAGATATCCTGACAATGAGAAAATGGCAACAACATAATCTAAGAGCAGGTTGTCTTATCTCACCAACTAAAAATAAGATGAAATCAGAAACACCTCATCCTTTGATATGTCCAAAAGCCAAAATCCCCAACTTCAGAAGACTGACTATGACAACCATGACTGGTCAGAACCTATTTTGGGACCAATAAAAAATAAACCTAGTCTAACCAAGATCTCTAATTCCAGAGGCCTGACTGAGACAACTGCAACTGAGCAGAACTTCTAGAAACATAATGAAAGACTCTATCTTAGTCTTAGCCCTAAATAAAAGTGCAAAAACCAAGATCACCAACTACAGAAATCTGATTAAAACAACAGTGATGGGGCCGGGCGGTGGCGCTGGAGGTAAAGTGCCTGCCTTGCCTGTGCCAACCTAGGACAGACCCAGGTTCGATCCCCCGGTTCCCCATATGGTTCCCTGTGCCTGCAGGAGCGACTTCTGAGCGAATAGCCAGGAGTAACTCCTGAGTCTCACTGGGTGTGGCCCAAAAACCAAAAAAAAAAAAAAAAAAAAAACAGTGATATAACAGAACTTCTAGAACCATAAAGAAAGACTCTACCCTACTCTCCATCCTATGAACTGTACAAATACCAAAATGTCTATTTACAGAGGCATGATTTTATCAACGACTGAGGGGAAAGTTCCCAGACATCACAAAAGTACCTAGGGGAGAGATTAAGAGCATGTACAGAGCCTGTAGTTATTCACATGACAGTATACTTCAAGGGCAGAAAATCCTGTATCTCGAAGGCGAAGGTAATCTCTCCTATATTTATTAAGTCTATGGAAAAAAATAAAAGCACATATTAAACTTTTTGTTATTGTTGTTGCTTGGTGTGTTTGTTTGTGTGTGTGTGGACTTTGGCTGGTTTTTATCTCAGGACTATGGTTATTGTTTTTTTGTTGACTTTATTGCAGTGGTGCTTATCGCTGTTGTGCTTTTCCAGTTGGTTTATTTTTTTCTTTTTTGTATCTTTGTTATGTTTTTCTTCCTTTTTTCCTTTCTTCTCTTTAATTGATATTTACAGCTTCTAGAAGGACTCCTATTTTTTCTTGTTTGATTCTTCCCCTCTTTTTTCTTCTTTCCTTATAACAGAACCACATAACTTTAACCATCTTGTTCTACCTCCCAAATTGGAGGATAAATGATAGAGGGTACCAATAACATTCATATGAACATCAAGTAGAAATAAAAAGTGGTAAGACTAAAACACCAAAACCAAAGCCAATGACAACAGAATTGATACCCAATCTACAACAAGCTAGACACAGAGAAAATCACTTATACTAGTAGCTTGGGGGACAAAGTAGGAGGATATGGGATACATGCTGGGAACAGGGTTGAGGGAGGACAACATTGGTGGAAGGAATACTCCTATTCAATGTCACTATGTACCTAAAATATTACTGTGAAAGATTTTTAATCAACTGTTGTAAAAATAAAAATAAAAATCTCTCAAAAAAAAAAAAGAAAGAAAAGAAAACATAGATCACAGTGAACAAACCACAAAGACAGAAATCAGAAAACTCCAGACTGAAAAGGCAGGACTGAAAAATTCAGTAGATGAAATAAATACCTCAAAAGAAATCCTCTCTAACAGAGTAACAAAAGCTGAAGAAAGAATCAGTGAGTTGGAAGAGGAGATAGAGAACAACTCCTTACAGGGATTAGGAATAAATCTCAAAGCAAATATATCAGAAAATGGAAAAAATACTCAAGAAATGTGAACAGATGATAATTGAAATTTTTGATAAATTCAATAGAAACAACATAAGAATCATTGGATTCCTGAGACCCAGGAACAAAATACCCAGGAATAAACAACAGTTAAGTACATCATTACTGAGAAACTTCCAGAACTAAAGACAGCATGCAACCAAATCCTGCTTGCCCGAAGAACACAAGCTCAAAGAGACCCAAAAAAGCACCCCAAGGCACATCCTATTCAGGATGACGAATTGCACAGATAGGTATAAAATACAAAAAGCAGCAAGGTCAAAAAGGGACATTATATTCAAAGGATATCCTTAAGTTATACAGCAGACCTGTCACAAGAAACAATCAAAGTCAGAAGGCAGTGATGAGATATAGTGACAAATCTCAATGAAATGAATACTTCACCTAGAATACTACACCCAAACAGACTCACTTTCAGATCTGAAGTAAGTATACATGACTTCATGTATAAACAATAGCTCAGAAACTTTAGAGACTCTAACCCAGCCCTAAAAGAAAGGTTTAAAGGTCTACTTTAAAGAAAGACCAACATATAAACAAAACTACACAAAAATGACACTAAATCTCATGACAATTATCTTTCTCAACATCAATCGACTAAATGCATCTTTTAAGAGACACAGAGTGTCAAAATGAATAAAAACCTGAATCCAACATTTTGCAGCCTGCAAGAAAAATATCTGTATAATCAAATCAAGCATAGACTCAAAATCAATGGTTGGAGAAAATCATCCAAGCAAACAACATCCTTAGAAAGCTGGAGTGGCAATAGTAGTATCAGATGAAACAAACTTTAGACTCAGGAAAGTTATAAAGAGACAAAGATGGCCATTTTGTACTAATCAAGGGATATGTACAAGAAGTGATATCACACTCCTAAACATATATGTACCCAATGATGGAGCTGCAAAATAAAACAACTCTTGACAAATTGAAAGAAAATGTCAATACCAACAGAATAATAGTGGGTGATTTCTACACTGCCCTGACACCTCTTTATAGATCAACCAGGTTAAAACCCAACAATAATATTTTAGCTCTGAGAAGAGAAATGGAAGAAAGTGGATATATATACAAATATATGTATACATATATGTGTACCTATATGTGTATATATATGTATACATATCTACATATATATGTCACTGCATATTCAAATACCTGGATACACATTCTTCTCCAATGCATATGGGTCATTGTCCAGAGTAGATCACATGATGGTCCATAATATATTTCCATAAGTTCAAGAGGATATAAATTGTACAAATACCTTCACAAACCACAATGCACTGAAATTAGATGTGAACTACAAAGAAATACAGAAGAAAAACTTGAACAATGAAAACTAAACAGTTCACTACTGAACAACCAGTTGGTCAGAGATCAAATCAAAAGGAAATTAATACATTTCTGGAAAAAATGACAATGAAGACACAAATTGTTGGAATTAAAGGGACTCATCATTACTGAGGAAATTAAAATAGTCATCAAGAGTCTTCCCCAAAACAAAAACCTAACCCAGACAGATTCACTAATGAATTTTTTAATCATTTAAAGGGGAACTTCTACCAATCCTCTGCAGGCTCTTTCATGAAACTGAAGAATCAGGAATATCAGTTTTTATTAAGCTAACATCGCCTTGATACCAATATCAGACAAAGAGGCTGCAAAAAAAGAAAACTACAAACCAATATCCCTAATGAGAACAGATGCAAAAATCCTCAACAAAATTCTGACCATCGAAATCCAATGTCTCATTAAGAAGGTCATTTACTAAGACCAGGTAAGATTTACTACAGAAATGTAAGGATGGTTTAACATCCATAAACCAATCAGCATAATACACCATGATAACAAAAAGAAAAAGAAAAACCATATAATTACATAAATAGATTCAGAGAAAGTATCAGATAAGGTCCAATATATATTCTTGATTAAAGAAAACTCTCAGCAAGATAGTAATAGAAGGAAATTTTCTCAATATAGTAGAGGCAATCTACCACAAACCAAGGGCAAATATTATTCTCAAATGAGATAAATTAAAAGCCTTTCCTCTAAAATCTGGTACAAGACAAGGCTGCACTCTCTCATCACTACTGTTCAACATATTGCTGGAATTTCCTTGTCATAGAGATTAGGCAAGAAAAAATTTAGTGCTACACAAAGTCAAATAACTTGAAGTCAAATTAAGTAAAAATATGAAGGACTTAAACCAAAAAAACCTACCAAATTCTGCTTCAAGAAATAAAAGATGACACGCAGAAATTGAGGCATAAACAATGCTCATAGATAGGAAGGATTAACATCATTAAAATGGAAATACTCCCAAAGGATTTTTACAGATTGATTGCAATACCTCTAAGGATATCATTCTTCAAAGACATGAATGAAACACTCTTGAAATTCATCTGGAAGAATAAACAACCAAGAGTTGCTGAACAACCAAGTGTTTTTATTGCTGTTGTTTTTTTTTAATATGGGAGGCATCACTTTTCCCAACTTTAAATTAGATTATAAAGATATAATCATTAAAACATCATGGTATTGGAATAAAGACAGACTCTCAGATCAGTGGAGTAGATTGGAGTATTCAGATAACGCTCCCAAATTATACAATCAAATAATCTTTGATAAAGGGCAAGTGATGCAAAATGAAGCAATGAAAGCCTCTTCAACAGGTGATGTTGGCACAATTGGTTAGCCATTTGCAAAAAAATGGACTCAGACCTCCAGCAACCACCATACACCGAGGTCAAATGCAAATGGATTAAAGACCATGATATCAGAACTAAAATCATAAGATATATATAAAAACACATAGTTAAAACACTTCAGGACAATGAAATTAAAGACATCTTCATAAAAGAAATAACACTCTCTAAACTGTAGAAGCAGAGTTACAAAAATGAGACTATATTAAGTTGAGAAGCTTCTGCTCCTCAAAGGATATAGTGCCTAGGCTAAAAAGCCACCACAGAATGAGAGAAGCTATTCACCCAATACCTGTAAGGTAAGGGGCAAATATCTATGATATATAGGTACTGACAGAACATAACAAGAATAAAACATCTAATCCAATCAAAAAAGGGAAAGAAAAATGAACAATTTCTCAAAGATGAAATACAAATGGCCAAAAGGCACATGGAAAAAATGCTCCACATCACTAATCATGAGCGAGTTGCAAATCAAAACAACAATGAGGTACAATCTCACACTACAGAGACTGGCACACATCACAATGAACAAGAACTATCAGTGCAGCAGGGATATGGGGAGAAAGGAACTCTCATTCACCTCTGGTGGGAATGCCATCTAATCCAGTCCTTATGGAAAACAATACAGAGATTCCTCTAAAATCTGAATATTGAGCTCTCATTTGATCTAGCTATATGATTCCTAGGGATATACCCTAGAAACACAAAAATCCAATACAAAAAATCCCTTCCTGAAACCTATATTCATCGCAGCTCTTTTCACGATAGCCAGACTCTGGAAACTACCAAGTTGCC
>PVKC010034777.1:0-13650 GCA_004027635.1 Crocidura indochinensis
AAACACTCTCGAATAGCTAAAGCACTCCTAGGGAAAAGGAAAATGGGAGGCATTACTTTCCCCAACTTTAAACTGTACTACAAAGCAACAGTTATCAAACAGCATGATATTGGAATAAAGACAGACCCTCAGATCAGTGGAATAGGCTTGAGTTCTCAGACATTGTTCCCCAGACATACAATTACCTAATTTTTGACAAAGGAGCAAGAAATCCCAAGTGGAGCAGGGAAAACCTCTTCAACAAGTGGTGCTGGCAGAACTGGTTGGCCACTTGCAAAAAAAGCGAACATAGACCCCCAGTTAACATCATGTACGAAAGTAAAATCCAAATGGATTAAAGACCTTGATATCAGATATAATACCATAGGTATATAGAACAACACGTCGGTAAAACACTTCATGACATTGAGACTAAAGGCATCTTCAGGGAGGAAACTGCACTTTCCAAACAAGTGGAAGCAGAGATCAACAGATTGGAATACATTAAACTGAGAAGCTTATGCACCTCAAAAGAAATAGTGCCCAGGAAACAAGAGTCACCCATCGAATGGGAGAAACTATAGCTGTTCTTCTTACTTCACCTATTATTTACATTCTCCGCCTTTCAAAGCAATGGCTTTTAGTTTACTTTTTTCTAAAGTTTTACTGTATATTCTATCACAAAAGGAGTCTTAAGTTAAAGCAACTATGAGAATTATAAATTGCGCTAGTGAAACATGTTTGCTTGTATGTTGTCTTAATCTGTCATTTTTCATATAATAACATCCTCATTCCTTAGTTATAATGATAGGTCTCTTGAATGAAAATACTATATTTTAGATTTTTTAATTGGCTATGTTTTTAATGGTCAACATCCCATAATAGTGTATAGAGACATTGAATAAGTTCATTATTTCATACATTTACTTTATCTCTTTACATTATCTGTATCTGTGCCTCTTCAGCATATACAATTCCCATAATAGTAACAACTCCTAGCATATCACATACACTACTTAATATATTTTTATTCAAAGTACAAATAACATACATATTTTAAATATTACTAGACCTAAAGAGGAATGAATTTCTAACATGGAAAATTTCCTTTTTGTCTTCCCATATCATCACATTCTTTGCAAACTGATCATAAATAACATTCTAAAAAGAGTTTCAGTTTTTCTCTTGTAACCATAATTTTTGTTACCGACATAAGGGACTCTCAATTTATATTTATTTTGTAGTAGATTTGGACTGAACTTGATTTGGGTTTGTTTTGTTTTGTTTTTGGCACTAATACCTTAGTATTCTGGACTAAGAACATCATAATAATGGGTTTTTTTCTTTATGTAAAAAACGTCTTTCTTTGTCCTATTGAAAAGATATAAAACCATAAAACCATTTCCTCTTAGGATGAAGCTTAAAGCATTTTTTTTTTTTGTGAAAGAGCAGTACATGTAACATATAAGGTCATTTTCAAGATTCTTAAAGCATATTGAAATGATGCATTAACAAAACAGTTTATATTGCCTTGGATTGTTTTGCCTACAATGCATTCCAAAACTTTAAAATGCTTTAAAATTGTCTTGTTTCTCAAATCATCCTCCAAATTAACAAGATTAGTGAGAAAAACAACACATCGTTAATTAAAAACACTAAAATGATTATTGTCCTCTACATTTTCTTTAAATATCTAGCTGATGGGTATAATTTATTTATTTATTTTTGGGTTTTTTTTTTGGGGGGGGGCCACACCCGGTGACGCTCAGGGGTTACTCCTGGCTATTCGCTCAGAAGTCGCTACTGGCAGGCACGGGGGACCATATGGGGAACCGGGGGATTGAACCGCGGTCCGTCCTAGGTTAGCGCAGGCACCTTACCTCCAGTGCCACCACCCAGCCCCCTGATGGGTACAATTTAAATAGTTGCAGTATAATTGGTGACAGCTTCTACCTTACTGGTAATTAAATTCATGGATATACATTTATCACTCTAGATCCTAAAAAAGCATTTTGTTACACATAAGAAACTGTTTACAGTGTATTTAGTCTGATTCTTTGCAGTGAAGATATAAATTTAAATGGACTCCACAACATTTTTGAAATTTCAATGATTAATTTCTGCTGCATAATTGTAAAATGTATTCAAATTAGCCCGAGGTAAAATCTGCAGACAGACAAATTTTGTTTATCAATGAGATAGTCCAAGGAAAAAGTGATTAAAAATTTAGGAATCATAATATTGACTAAGTCATTGACTCACACCCCAAATCAATACAGGAATATCACATAGAACAAATGGAGAAAGGAGAACATTAATTAATCCGAACATCAACAAAGCACATAAAAGTAAGTAATTTGCCTACTGTCAAAATACAGAGAATGAGTAAGTTGGTAAAAACCATTTCTGGTTCCAGCATTTCTAACACAGTGCTCTTTCACCTCCACACTATTCCTTCTACTAAGGGAAAACAAATGTGTTCAGCACCATGGCACTGAATACCTACAATTGCAAATTGCACTAACCTCTGTCAGCACCTCAACTCTATTCAATAGGGCATAATTTATTTTATCTCTATCTTTCACTAAGTCCTGACACGATTTCAGAAAAATTCACAAGCCCAGGGCCAATATAATTAAGTCAATGCTTGTCAATGAGTCTCAAGAGCAACTGCAGAATTTCCACTGAAATGTTTAAAATGATGATGTTGAAAAGGCTATTTATAAATTGTTTTCAAGTGACATGAGAAAAAAAGTGAAATAACGTTGATGTGAGGATTTTCCTGGCCTACTTGGTAAAAAGGATATTAACCTCAATGTTTTTAATTCAGTGAATCTCATAGAATTTTTTGTGTCCTAGAAAATACATCAGCTAATTTAAAGCACATCAGTGTATGGTCACAACAGAGGGCATTTCTATCTATGGCCATAATCAAACAGTGCTCTCCTGAGTGACTTTATAATTAAAGTCTATTTCCCCAGTCCCAGTCTTGATTCTTCTGGAAGAATCAAGCTGCAGCTCTGATTCTGGTTTATATCACTAATCCCTTCACTCTCATTCTTCTCTATAAATCAATCAGAGAACCTCCAGTGACTTCCTATCACATTGAAAAGAGAATTATCAGTTTTGTTCAGGCTTACCAGGGCTTTTTAATCTGCCCCTTGCCTTCCCACATGACATTTTCTGTGCAGTCCATTTATCTACTCATCTCCAACTAGGACAGCACATATTAAGGTTTCCCTTTGCCTGATACATTTTTCCCCATCAAATCCTTCACCAGAATAAATTTTGCTATATCCAAACAATTTCACGAGTTACGTTGGATAACTGGTGTCAAATAATTAGCACCGAGCATTATGAATTCTTGGGTTCAGGCTTACTTTCTGATCAGGCAATGTCTCTCTTTGTAAATCAATTATATGAAATTTCAATTGTCTAAGACATATAGATACTAGAGGTTTTCTGTCTTCTGTCTAACATAGATGATATTACTTCAATATGTGCTTAATAATATGAAAAGGGCAGATCTCAAATTTTCTTGTTCTTCTCATAAAAATAAAAATAAATTAGGAAGCCGGGCGGTGGCGCTGGAGGTAAGGTGCCTGCTGCCTTGCCTGTGCTAGCCTAGGACGGACCACGGTTCGATCCCCCGGTTCCTATATGGTCCCCCGTGCCTGCCAGGAGCGACATCTGAGCACATAGCCAGGAGTAACCCTTGAGCGTCACTGGGTGTGGCTCAAAAAACTAAAAAAAAAAAATAAAAAAATAAAAATAAAGTAGCTACTCAAATCCTCATTTTACCACCCAATACTGTTTTATTTTTTTAATTCTACCCTATAAAGTATACTGCACTAGCACAATACACTAAGAAAAATATACATATATATAAAATTACATACATAATAGATAAACCTCATAATACATTTATATTTTTGTCTTTTTTTTTTTTTTTTTGGTTTTTGGGCCACTCCCAGTGGTGCTCAGGGGTTACTCCTAGCTATCTGCTCAGAAATCGCTCCTGGCGGGCACGAGAGACCATATGGGGCACCGGAATTCGAACCAACCACCTTAGGTTCTGGATCGGCTGCTTGCAAGGCAAACACCACTGCGCTATCTCTCCGGGCCCCACATTTATATTTTTATAATAATCTTATTAAATGCCACAAATAAATAAACCTAATTTTAATTTAAATCATCAATTCAAAATTTAAATTACTGGACATCATTCAATTACATTACTGTTTATATTTTCCATTTTTAATTTAAGTTGTATTTAATCAAATATATCTAATATATCAAACGCTTTATCTATTCAATGTATGATCAACACAGAATTCATTAATAGGATCATTCTTTCCTCTCTCTCACTTTTTTTTTTTTTTTTTTTTTTTTTTTTTTTTTTTTTTTTTTTTTTTTTTTTTTTGGTTTTTGATTTTTGATTCACATCTGGAGGTGCTCTGGGCTTACTCATAATTCTACTCTCAGAGATCCACCTTGACAGGGCTCAGAGTAGATATGGAGTGCAGGTCAGCTGAGTACGAGGCACACACCTTACTATTGTTCTATTGTCCCCTATAAGATGATATCAAACAAAGGTGTTCCCCCAACTTCCTCCTTCCTTAAGACTCTTCCTTTGATATGTAAAGGCCCACTGGATAATACTTCTCTCTCTCTCTCTCTCTCTCTCTCTCTCTCTCTCTCTCTCTAACTCTCGCTCTCTCTTTCCTCTCTCATCTCTCTTATCTCTCCCTCTTATCTCTCTCATTTCTCCTCTTTTTCCCTCTCTTCTCTCATCTCTCTCTTCTCTCAACTTCCTCTTCTCTCTCTTCTCTCTCCTTTCTCCTCTCTCCACCTTCCTCCTTCTGGTATTGGGAATTGTTTTTATTTATTTATTTCTTTGTTTATTTTGATTTTTGGGTCACACCTAGTGGTGCTCAGGGGCTACTTCTGACTCTGTGCTCAGAAATCCCCTCCAGCAGGTGACACATCCCATATGGGATGCCAGGATTCGAATCTCCATCCATCCTGTGTTGGTCGCATGCAAGGCAAACACCTTATAGCTGTGCTATCGCTTGGGCCTGGGAATTGGTTTTAATAAAGAAAGAAGAGTTCTGGTTGATTAGTTCAGGCAGAGAGCACAAGGCAAAAAGGGCCACAGATGCCATGATCATCTTTTCCTAACTGGCTTGGTATATTATTTCCTCAATGTTACCCTGCTTCTTCAGACCCAGCAACCTGCAGTCTAGAAATACTATGCTTGATGTGATCTCATAGCTCGTGGAGTTTTATTTTACACACCACCTCTATATTCTTTATTGATTTTTAAACTCTGTTATTTGTCGATAACATACCTCCATGTAAATGCTAACATTTTGAGGCTGAATCAGTAGCACTACCTGACCTGTAGAATGTTTGCCTTGCACAAGTATATATAATATATATGTATATATAATATATGTATATATATGTATATGTAATATATTATATATGTATATGTATATGTAATATATTATATGTATATGTAATATATATATATGTAATATATATATGTATATATATATAATATATATATGTAATATATATATGTATATGTAATATATTATATACATATACATATATAGTAGCAAGGTCAAAACATCTCCAGACAACTCAGGACCTTTACCAAGACAACTCTTTGGGGCATTTTCTTCCACTGCATTCTCTACTCAAAGCCCCATAAACTCCCCTAATTATATTTTTCCTAGCCTCCAGTATTATTTAGAACACAGATCTTCAACCATGGGTCCATGAAATAGTGTCTATTCACAAGTGCAGAAAGACTGAAAAACACTGGTTGTAAATAAGGCTGGTAAGGTCAGATTCCAAGATGTAGAACAGAAGTCACTGGTGAAGTCAGACTTGCTAGTGAGGTCAGTCTCTGGATATAGAAGTTACAGGTGAGAGAAAAATTTGAACAATTTGATACTATTGTTAAGATTTTCCTTATCTCTATTGTATATATTAAAATGGCATGCAAAAAAAGTATATGGTATAAATACACTGAAAATTCAAGACCCAAGCTGTTGGTTGCTTTGTTCTTTTGCTTGTTTCCAATTTTGACAATCAGGGCCCAGGAGATAGCATGGAGGGACAATCGAAACTGTATAAGGAATCATTTTTCATGTACCAAGGATGACTGCTAAGCATATTATTTATCACAAACCCCTGCACACATAACTTTTCTACTTAAAGATATGAGGCACAGGGAACCAGAGAGATAGCACAGTGGTAGGGCTTTTGCCATGCACGCAGCCAATCCAGGATGGACAGTGCTTTGAATCCCTTCATCCCATATGGTCCCCCTTGTCTGCCAGGTGCAACTTCTGAGTGCAGAGCCAGGAGTAACCCCAGAGGGCTGCTGGGTGTGACTCCCGCTCCCCAAAAAAGTTATGAGGTTTAATATTACCATGAATCCAAACTGAAAATTGGATTATGTAGGATATCTCCCTTAGTACTTATACAAGATTCCCATTAAGTTGGTAGTATTTCAGGGTGTAGCATATTAAAAATATCTTAGTGTTTTTCTATGAAAGCTTTTTTTCTAAAAAGCAAAGACTTTAACAAAAGGCATTGTTCAAATAGAAAGAATTAAAATGATCATCACTGGCAGTTGTACCATGATTTTCATTAAAAAATTAAATCACATTTGCTTCTTGAAGTCTGACTTAAAGAAAACTGTCACTACTCTGATGGCACTGCACTGTTGGCATATTTTGTTTCTGTGTACATGCCTTAATATTTTAAAGACTTTCTGATATATTTGAGCATTTAAACATTTTGCATGTGTAGTTTCATTTAAAAATATTTGTTTTAACTTCATATATTCTTCTTATTCACTTATGTATTTTTAAAAACAAAAATGTATTTTTAATAAAATGAGGCATAAATTTGTTCAAACAAACTTTTAAGACTACATAAGGGTAGCATCTGGATGTTTACATCAAAAGGCAAAGTCTGGTATTCATAACAGTGTATAAATAATATATATTTTCGATCATATGAATTCTCTGTGAAGTTTTCACTCTGCCACCTACAGTGAATATATAATCTGAAAAGGTTAATTGAATATTCTCTAACCGTGAATAAAAAATTCCTTGTTACATAAAGCCATAATGTAAGTTTCTAAGTTAAATTTCCAATTCTCATTGCACTTCTGTGGAATTCCATTTCTATTTTACTAATGAGTATATTTCTGTGCTGAATGAAGTCCCTTGGTGACCAAACTGGATCCCAAGGGTAAAGTAAGAATTTAACACACTAAAATAGTCACTAAATAATTAGTCAGTGGTCTCCTGCAATTACTTCATTTTCTAAACATAACAATCTTATTTCTGGAGCATTTTACCCCCACTGGAAATAACAGTTCAACAAGATTTGATTAAAGTGATTTGAACCAATGTCCAATTTATTTTTTTCCTCTTACTCTGTATGAGCTAAAGACCTATTATGAACATTAAATTGTACAAGTAGAACAGTAAACCAAAGTGGAAATTGGAAAATCTGTATATTTTCAGTACTTTCATGGCCCGGGAGATAGCATGGAGGTAAGGCATTTGCCTTTCATGCAAAAGGTCATCGGTTCGAATCCCGGTGCCCCATATGGTCCCCCGTACCTGCCAGGAGCAATTTCTGAGCATGGAGCCAGGAGTAACCCCTGAGCACTGCCGGGTGTGACCGAAAAACCAAAAAAAAAAAAAAAAAGAGTCAAAAAATTGATTTACAAAAATTGTCATTAAAATTACTAATTAACATTAATTAAAATCAATACCATTACTACATGATAGATTCCACTTGAGTTCAATAAACTTCAAATCATAATTTCTTCTCTCTCAAGCCTATACACTACTTTGCTTTTCTTTGACTATTTTTATTCAGGTGAAAGAAATAAAACTCGGGGCCAGAACATTAGCACAGTGGTAGGACAGGCCTTTATTTGATCCATGGCATCCCATATGGTCCCCCAAGCCAGGAGCGATTTCTGAGTGCATAGCCAGGAGTCACTCCTGATCATCAACAGGTGTGCCCCCGAAACAAAAACAAAAACAAACAAACAAACAAAAAAGAAATAAAAATCATTAAACCAGCCTACATAAGGTGAACAGAGCATTTGTTCCTTGGAACCTACACCACAGATTCAGAATGTCACTGATAAATACATCAAATAAGTTGAATGTACAAAGAGCTGTGCTTTTTCTATAAGTCAGTTTTCAGTAAACTAATATCATACATGTACAATTTGGAAGAAATTTATTCTGATTTAATTACTTTATACAAAGGAATAATAGTGTTAACCTGCTAAATTTTGAAAATTAAATAAGGAATTTCATTTAAAGCATTTAATCACAAGCAACATATATTAAACCCTTTTCATGTAAGTACACTGGGTACAGTAGGTAGAATACTTACTCACTCAACCCTTGACAGCACATATGGTCCTGTAGTTCCCACCAGGATTTACTCCCTGAGCACAAAGACAGGATTTAGCCCTGGGTACAGTAGGCTGTGACCAGAACCCACAATAAATAAATAAGTATATAAATAAATAAATAAAATAAAGTGAGACCATTGATTATATTATGATGACCCATTTGGGGTGAAAAGAGTCACACAGGTGCTACTTATCTCAACTTAGCATATTTAGAAATTTTGGTATGTTTTATAATTCTATATTCTTGTAAGAACAATTCTTTAGATGGCTGCATCATTTAAGGGTATACTTTCAGTCATCTTCAAAGTCTATGCTACCATAATGAAATCACCACTAAATTACCACTTCACACTATCATCGATAATTGGACCCCCTTCTTAAATTTTTCTTCATTTTTTTCTCCCCCCCCCCCTGGAAACCACAAATCTGTAGTCTGGAACTACAAGTGTGCTTCCATTTGACTTTGTCTGTTTCCTTGCTTCTCTATACACCACATATAAGTCTTTCACCTTCTGACCTAACCTATTTAGCATGACTCCCTCTATTTCCTAAAATGTTGATTAAAAAGGTACATTTTCTCTATTCTGATAGCTGAGTAGTATTTCATTTTGCATAATACCACATATTCCTTGTCCATTCACCAGAAGTTGGACAATTCAGTTGGTTCTAAATGCTACATAGCATTCCAGTAAACAAGGAGGGCATATAACTTTTTTTTCCCTTTTGGGCTATGCATGGTTGTAGTGGTACTCACATCTTAACCCTATATATTCATGAATAATAGTTGATGGAGCTCAGTGAACTATATAGATTGCTAGGGATTGAATCCTGATTGGCTATATGCAAGGTGCAAGACACCTTACCCTCTGTACTATATCTCTGGTTCATGTATTTTTCAATTAAATGTTCTATAAATAAATCACTGATAGTGAAATTTATGGACAATATGATAGCTTTACTGTTAAGTTTTGAGAAATTTCTGCAATGATTGCTAGCGAGACAACCAGTTAAGCCTCCAACATTGAATGAGGTTTCCTTTTTATTTATCTTTAGTTTTAGGTATTTCTCACTGGTATGAGTTAATTATTACTTTGTACTTTAAAGACAATGCCTTTAGATTTATGGATAGCTAGTCTATGACAAAGAGCTTTATACATGAAGTAAAGAAATGGTAAATACATGTGTTGAACAAAGAACATTGTGCATTTATATGTTAAACCAAATCCATAAATGCAGAGTTAAATATTTAAACTATTATGTAGTTAGTTAACTTTTCATTTATTGAATATTTTTGTTACTATTGTATATGAAGTTGTGTGTAGGTTACAAAGATAATAAGATACTATTAACAGGAGCCTAAATTCCTATTTGGAGTTTTAAGATTTATCTATAGAACTATATATAAATATTTATATATCTAATGTATGTAGCAGTAGATGAAAAAGTGAACAAGGAATTTCTTTTGGGAAAATACACTAAAACTCCATGGAGAAGGTGATATTAAGACTAAGCCCAAAAAGAGGAGTCAGAAATCTACCAGAACTCTGTATTTCCACTATAGTCTATATCAGGCACAATAAAAAAATCTCCAAAGGGAGTTTGTACAGAGAGCATATGTGTTGTATATCATAGTGGGAAATAAATTCTAATTAAAGTACTTTGAGGGGTGGAAAGATAGTACAGTGGGTAGGGTACTTGCCTTGTAGGTGGCTGCCCTGGGTTAAATCCCCAGCATCTATATGGTCCCACAAGCCAACCAAAGTGATTCCTGATTGCAGAGTCAGGAGTAAGTCCCAGGTCTGGCACAAAAACCAAATCAAACCAAATAAACCAAAACAAAAAAGTATTTTGAGAAAAAAATAGTGACTGTTGAAGGATAATTGAGTAGTGGTTACTTATTTGAGCAAAGAATTAGAAAACCTACAACCATTTGATGAAAACAATGACATTATCAAAATTAGTCTTGAAGACATTAATTTTGATTGATGTTGGACAGGACTTAGGGAAAAGGTCAACTGAAGTAACCAGTATTAAAATGTTAGGACCAAGTGTATTCCTCAGGAGTATAACATCTGCCTTACATAAGTAAATCCTGAGTTTAATTCCTCAACAATACACATAACACAAAACTTAGCTCATTAGTCTAGACATATAATCATGACATTGAAATAGTGGCAATGAGATTGAAAAATAATTCACAGCAAGGGAGCCATTTTGTAAAAGTCACATGTCAAGCATTTCTTAGGTTCTAAACAAGGAAGGATGCCATTTTGGAAAGACCACTTGTTAGGCTTTCTTAGGCTATTTCCATTCATACCAGGTAGCCTATCAGGAAGCAGTAGGAAGGTACTCTTAGACAACAGCCAATCATTTTAAAGATCATCAAAAAGCTAGAACCTCTTTATAGATACAGCCCTTCCAATATAATCTAATTTATGACCTTGGCAAGATTTTTTTTCCTCTAGAGATGACCCTGACCAGTCAGATTTGGGGCTGTTGGCGAACAGAATACAGTTTTGCTCAGCTTTAAATTTCTTTTTCAAAAAAAAAATCATATAGACATCTAAAACTGTTAAGAAGCTTTAGTTCTATTATTGGTGAGTCATTAATATTTTTGTCTGATACTTTTTTCTAATTGCATGTTTGAACAGCTCCAGGTTATGCCAGAACACTCAATGACCAGAACATGACCCATATCTCATTATTATTCTCTGTTAAGAAATGTGATGCTAAAGTACTTCATTCAGTTGTGATTGTCCTCATACCTAAAGTTGTCCCCTGAAATGAGTTTAAACTTAGTCTCAAAAAAAAAAAAAAGTAGAACATCAAGACATGTTTGGTTATTTTACTAGCTTTACAATTGTGTGTGTGTGTGTGTGTGTGTGTGTGTGTGTGTGTGTGTGTGTTTATTGGGCCACTCCTGGTGATATTCAGGGATTACTCCTTGCTCTGCACTCAGAAATCATTCTTGGCAGGCTTGGGAAACCATATGGATCGCAGAAATTGAACCCAGGTCAGTCCTGGGTCAGTCATGTGCAAGGCAAATGCCTTACCACTGTGCTTTCTGTTTAGTCCTGCAAATGCTTTTTTGTTTTATTTTTTTTAAGTGTAGGTAAAATTATAAAGCAAAAATTTTGCACCTGCAAAATTGTCTCCAGCAACATATGGCCTATAGAAAATGGATAGTTTCAGGAGCCTGTTATTCCATCTGAAACTGCATAAATGAACCTCAGAGGATCAAACTACTTTCTATATAAAGTTATTTCACAACATATACAAAAATAAGTTAAAAAATTACATATAAATGTACTTACCATTACCAAAGAGCTAGGCATATTTTTCTCGATGAGTCATATCTATCTAATAGTTTTGAGGAGAGCAAAAGATCAGTAATTTTACCACGTTCTTTTATATATTTATGCAGTTTATCTGTACCACCTACAAAGAAAAATACTTCATCTTTCTCTTCTTTTCTACCTTCCTTCTTTCCTTTTCCTTCCTTCCCTCCTCCCCCTGTCCTTCCCTCTTTTTCCCTCATTCTTTCCTTTCTTCCCTTCTTCATTTCTTCCCTATTCCCTGCCCTGCCTCTTCTCTCCTTCCCTACCTTTCCTTCTTTCCTCCTTTCCCCTTCCCTCCTTTTTCCCCTTTTCCCCTATTTCCTTTTATTTTTATATATTATTGGTGTTAAAGAAGTACAATATATATAATGCATGAATATATTTTTATATGCTAATAATTCACAGTAGATCTTTTTATATTTACCTACGGATGTATATTATATACATATATAGGCATATAATATACATATGTGCATATTAACTATGACTATTTATGTAGTATATATTACATAGAATATATCCAAGCCTTTCCTCTCCCTTGAGAAATGGGTTATAAATTCTCTTCTTGAAAGCTGAAATTATGCAGTCTTCTTCACTGGAAAGTATAATATCAAAAGAAATAAGTCAGAGGTAAAAGAACAAATTTTTTTATCTCATTCATTTATGTAATAGAGAGCAACAGCAACAAGAAAAGGGACTAGAGAGTATCAAGCAATAACAAATTCTTGACCTTCTATTACAAAATTTTTTAACAAACATTGGGAGCAACAAAAATCAAGATAGGACCAGAGCTTATACAAAACATCAGTGTATGGTGGTAGTAGTTTATGTGTAGGAGTTCAGTAATTTTGTATATTTACAAAATTAAAGATAATTTTGTATAGGGCCAGAAGATAGCACAGCAGTAGGGTATTTGCTTTGCATGTAACTGAATCAAATCCCGGCATCTCATATGATTCCCTGTGCTTACCAGTAGTGATTCTGATGCAGAGCCAGAAGTAACCCCTGAGCGCCACCAGGTGTGACCCAAAAAACAAATAATGATGATTAATAATAGTTTTGTATATACTACAAAGTTAGCCATATTAACTCAATTATAAATAGAGACAAAGATAATCTTCTTGATTCTACCAAAAGGAGAGGCAGACAAACAAAGCCCAAGATATCACACAGGAGATACATTGGTGATCCCACTTAAAGAACTCCAAGTGCTTTAACTGCTCTATTAGATCACTCGCACCCCATTCCCAGTCTCTTTTCCTTGCCCCTATCAAGGCCTTTTTATAGCTTTTGTTGTCGTTTGTTTGTTTGTAGCCATACCCAGCGATGCTCAGGGGTTACTCTTAGCTCTGCACTCAAAAATCACTCCTGGCAGTCTCTGAGTAACATATGGAATACAAGGGATCTAACTTGCATCTGTGCTAAGTTGACCATTTGGAAATCAAATGCTTTACCACTGTGCTACCATTCCAGTCCCACTTATTAGTTTTCTTACACAAAATTAATCATTAAAAAAAAAGGAGGGGAAGCACTACAATGCAACAAAACTAAATTGTCACAGCTTTTGATAGGGTTCTCTTTACTCACATATACCCTTCTAATACCATTACAATTTATCCTTTATTGGACTATATATAAATTGAATTAATAGGTTTTACTTAATAGGAATTCTTACACTCTATACTTTCACCCATTTTACTCTGTATAATTGTAGATCACTCCTTAATACTGTATCTCATTGAGTATATATGTACATATAATTTGCATGAGATTGATGACATACAGCAAAGGTCCATAAAGTGTGGTCCACTGTTAATCTGTCCATGTAAAAAATTTTTGTGAAAAAAATTAATGTTCATTCATGTA
>PVKC010034778.1:0-13647 GCA_004027635.1 Crocidura indochinensis
CCCTTCCTCACACCTATATTTATTGCAGCACTATTCACAATAGCCAGGCTCTGGAAACAACCAAGATGCCCTTCAACAGAGGAATGACTAAAGAAACTGTGGAGCATGGAGCCAGGAGTAACCCCTGAGCACTTCCAGGTGTGACCCAAAAGAAACTGTGGTCCATATACACATTGGAATATTATGCAGCTGTCAGGAGAGATGTAGTCATGAAGTTTTCCTATACATGGATGTACGTGGAATCTACCACGCTGAGTGAAATAAGTCAGAGGGAGAGAAAGAGACGCAGAATATTCTAACTCATCTATGGATTTTAAAGAAAATAAAAGTCATTTTAGCAATAATCAACAGAAACAATGAGAGGAGGGCTGGAACTTCCAGCTCACTTCATGAAGCTCACGACAAAGAGTGGTGAGTGCAGTTATAGAAATAACTACATAGAGAACTACCATAAGCATGTGAATGAATGAGGGAACAGGAAAGCCTGTCTAGTGTACAGGTGGGGGTGGTGTGCGAGGGAGGGAGACTCGGGACATTGGTGGTGGGAAAGTTGCACTGGTGAAGGGGATGTTCTTTACATGACCAAAACCTAATCACAATCATATATGTAATCAAAATGTTTAAATAAAGAAAAAAAAAAAAAGAAAGCTCCAGGACTAGGGCAAAGGATTTGGAACAACTTCCTTTGAATGACATGGCCTGGTGCTGACTCAAATAAAAGGTGATACTGAGCTTTTCACAGACATTCTGTATGTGCTGTCAAACCATCTACTCTTTGTTTTTTTCTACAGGCAAATAATTGTGTTCTATTCCTGTAGGACCTTCATGATTAACTACCTTCTTGCTTTATAACTTTACAACTACCCTAAAACCCATTTTTGTCTGATTTTTGGACACATAACAGTGGTTTTCAAAGAGTAGACCTGGTCTGTGCTTAGAGGTCACTCTTGATAGTGCTCAGAGAAGAGTTTGTGGTGCTATGATCAAATCAGCCTGGTGCCATTCAGCACAACATATTAATTGTGCTCTCTGTCCAGTCCAATGTAAAATATATTTAATAATATGAATATTTTATTGTCCATAATTTATCTGGTACTTAAAGTTTAAATTTCTGTTTCCTGTACAGGCATTTAAAGGCATTTAAAGGTCTTTATATTGGGTCTCATGCACATCCATCACTGAGTATGAAATTTCTACATTAGTCAGTTTTTTCTTTTTTTTGGTTTTTGGGTCACAACCAGCAGTGCTCAGGGGTTACTCCTGGCTCCATGCTCAGAAATTGCTCCTGGCAGGCACGGGGGACCATATGGGGCACCAGGATTCGAACCGATGACCTTTTGCATGAAAGGCAAACGCCTTACCTCCATGCTATCTCCTGGGTCCCTACATTAGTCAGTTTTATACACCACTGTATGTGAGTTCTCCCCACAACATTTTGTATACTTATGTCTTTCCCTCTGCACCTACTTAAAAATCGTGATCCGTAACACTATAGGTAAAATAATTTTAACTCTGTTTTTGCAATCTTTCTTTTATATATTACTGCTAAATATACTTACAAATTTTGCTTTGGATACACATCTACTTAGTGTTAAGAAATATCCTGGGGCCGAGAGATAGCCTGGATGTAGGGCATTTGCCTTGCATGCAGAAGGACAGTGGTTCAAATCCCGGCATCCCATATGGTCCCACAAGCCTGCCAGGAGTGCAGAGCCAGGAGCACAGAATCAGGAGTAACCCCTGAGCACTGCCGGGTGCGACCCCAAAACCAAAGAGGAGAGAGAGAGAGAGAGAGAGAGAGAGAGAGAGAGAGAGAGAGAGAGAGAGAGATTCACAGTGAATTAGTCCTTTTAGGCTCTGCTATTGTTCAGAGCAGAGAGTCTCAGTGAGAGTGTTGGTAATTTTTTGAATATATCTGTTATGGATTTCCTTAATCCATTGCAATTTAGTAGATTCTGACATGTTGGAATTATGTGATTATAAAAGACTAGAATCACAGTCTACCAAGACATCCTATAGTATTGACCAGGATGAGGTGTTTGCTGATACCTGATGTTTTTGAGTGGCTTCCCATTAACTTCCATACATAACATAGTAATAATAATGAAAAATAAAAATGGTTTTGTATAATGTGAAATGTCTAGTGTTAGCATCTTTAGATACACATAAGGAGTTATAATTTCTAAAATGTATGGCTTATAAATAAGGAACCACAAAATCCTCTTAATTCACAGCTTACGGCACTTTAACAGAAAAAATAAAATTGAACTTTTCACTAAATAATGTATGTTAAAATATGTATTTTTTGACATTAAATTTTAGTGCTTTAGAAAAATTGCTTTGATTTGCATAATATCCTTGTGAAATGATACAATTTAAATCACTGGAGGTAAGAGAGATACTCATGTTTTTAATGAAGATTAAATGTACATGTAAAAAAATCATGGAAATTTTTTAATTAATAATCAATAGTTTCAACACTGATACTGGTAATATTTTAAAGGAAGAAAATTCAGGTTACTACTTAACATTTGGTGCTCTGGATTCATCTCTTACTTTCTATGTCTATCTGCTTTATTAAAATTATAATGTTGAAATATACTTGTAATCTAAAATGTTATCAGTAAGCATTTCCACAAATTTATCTATTTATCTTGAGTTATGGAAATCACTCTAAATAATGATTAGCCTACTGCATTACAATATTTATTTGGGGAAAATTCCAACATCAATAAAGTTACATTAAGTATGTTTGCATGTAAGCAACATTTAGTATTAAAATCATAAATTATTTCATAAAATTTAGTAATTCCAAAAGAAGCTATACTTATACAGAGAATTATTGTACTTAGACAATAATTTCTTAATCATTGAGGTTATACTGAAAAATAAATTCCTATTTACTAAAATGTCATTATGCCATAAAAGTCCCCTGTTCAAGTTTTAAGAATGCAAATTCACAGTATATAGATATAATGAATAAATTCTCAAATTATTTTACTTGATAATGTGTTTGCAAAAATAAAACAATTTTATTAGCATATTCTCTTAATACTGTTTTATGCACTTGAGAACAAATAAAAATGTATGAATAGTTTTTTAAGGTCAAAATAATTTATTCTCAATCATAGTCATGGGAAGAATATTTTATTAACTTTAATTGTTAGAAATAAATTTCAAGTTTCAGAAGGAAATCTTATCTCTTGATTCTTATCTTATCTCTTGATTCATATATATTTATTTATTGTAAATAATATATATTTAAACATCGTGATTACAAACATGATTGCAGTTGGGTTTCAGTTATAAAAAGAACAACCCCTTCACCAATGCAGCATTCCCATTACCATTGCCCCCTTTTCCCTCCTCTCATATCAATGCCTATATTTGAAACAGGCTTTCTATTTACCTCACTTGTTGACATTGCTATGATAGTCCTCAGTGTAGTTATTTCTCTAACTACACTCACCACTCTGTGGTGAGCTTCATATCATGAGTCAGTCCTTCTGGCCTTTGTCTCTGGGAATTATTCAATAATGTCTTTTATTTTTCTTAAAACCCATAGATGAGTGAGACTATTCTGTGTGTTTCTCTCCCTCTGTCTTATTTCACTCAGTTTAATAGATTCCATGTCTATCCATGTATAGGAAAACATCATTACTTCATCTTTCCTGATAGCTGCATAATATTCCATTGTGCATATGTGCCAGTTTCTTTAGCCATTCATCTGTTGAAGGGCATCTTGGTTGTTACCAGAATTTGACTATTGTAAACAGTGCTCCAATGAATAAAGCTGCGAGGAAGGCATTTTTAATTGTATTTTTGTGTTCCTAGGATATAACCCTAGGAGTGGTAAAACTGGGTCATATAAGGAGCTCAATTTCTAGTTTTTTGAGAATCTCTATATTGGTTTCCATAAGGGCTGTGCTAAATGGCATTCCCACCAGCAGTGAAGAGAGTTCTTTTCTCCCCCCCATCCCTGCCAGCACTGATTATTCTTGTACTTTGTGATGTGTGCCAGTTTTTGTGGCATGAAATGGTACTTCATTGTTGTTTTGATTTGCATCTCCCTGATGATTAGTGATGTGGAGAATTTTTTCTTGTGCTTTTTGGCTATTTGTATTTCTTCTTTGAGAAATTTTTCATTTCTTCTTCCCAGTTTTGATGGAGTTATATGCATTTCTCTTGTAAAGTTCTGTCATTAGCTTGTATATCTTAGATATTAGATCTTATCTGATGGATATTGGGTGAATAGTTTCTCCCATTCTGTGGGTGGCTTTTGTATCCCAAGCATTATTTCTTTTAAGGTACTGAAGCTTCTAAGCTTAATATAGTTCCATCTATTTATCTATGCTTTCTTTTGTTTGGAGTGATCTGTTTCCTCCTTGAAGCTGCCTTTATTCTATGTTTTGTACTGTTTTACCTATGTGTTGTTTGGTATACTTTATGGTTCAGGTCTTATATAAAGGTTTTAAATCATTTGCATTTGACCTTTGTGAAGGTATTTGGAGATCTGATTTTGTTTTTTTGCAAGTGACTGACAAGTTGTCCCAACTGCTTTACTTGCTACGATTTGAATTTATTTCCACTTTATCAAAGGTTAATTGATTGTATGTCTGGGGAACATATTCTGAATACTCCAGTCTATTCCACTATCTGACAGTCTGTCTTTATTCCAATACCATGCTGTTTTAATGACTATAGCTTTGTAGTACAGTTTAAAGTTGGAAAAAGTGATGCCTCCCATAATGCTTTCCCAAGGATTGCTGTAGCTATTCTCTGGTGTTTATTGTTCCATATTAATTTCAGGAGTGTTCGATCTACTTCTTTAAAGAATGTCATAGGTACCCTTAGAGCAGTGGTCCTTAAACTACGGCCTGCTGGCCATATATTGTATTTGTTCCCGTTTTGTTTCTTCACATCAAAATAAGATGTATGCAGTGTGCATAGGAATTTATTCATAATTTTTGTTTTTACTATAGTCTGGCCCTCCAATGGTCTTAGAGACAGTGAACTGGGACCCTGTTTAAAAAGTTTGAGGACCCCTGTGGACTTAGAGGGATTGAATTAAATCTGTACAATGCTTTGGGGAGTATTGACATTTTGACGATATTATTCCTCCCAATCCATGAGCAACATATGAGTCTCCATTTCTTTACATCCTTCCTCCTTTATCTCCTGAAGAAGTTCTGTCTTTTCCTTTGTATAGGTCCTTCACATCTTTAGTTAAGTTGACTACAAGATATTTGAGTTTATGGAACATTAATATGAATGAGTTGCTTTTTTGATTTCCATTTCTTCTCTTTCATTATTGGTGTATCAGAAGGCCATTGATTTTTGTGTGTTAAATTTGTAGCCTGACACTGTGATATATGAATCTATTGTTTCTAGAAGCTTTTTTGTAGATTCTTTAGGGGTTTCTTAATATAGTATCATGTCATCTGCAAACAATGAAGCTTGACTTCTTCCTTTCCTATCTGGATGCCCTTGATATCTTTTTCTTGCCCAATCCCTATGGCAAGAACTCCCAGCACTATGTTGAATAGGAGTGGTGAGAGAGGACAGCCATTTCTAGTAGCAGATTTTAGATAAAAGTCTTTTTTTTTATTTTTTATTTATTTATTTTTTTTTGTTTTTTGGGCCACACCCGACGACGCTCAGGGGTTACTCCTGAGTAACCTGCTCAGAAGTCGCTCCTGGCAGGCACGGGGGACCATATGGGGAACCGGGGGATCGAACCTTGGTCCATCCTAGGTTAGCGCAGGCACTTTATCTCCAACACCACTGCCCGGCCCCTAGATAAAAGTCTTATAGTTTATCTCCATTGCGAATAATTGACTTGTGGTAGATTGCCTTGATTATATAGAGAAATGTTCCTTCCATTTCCATATTGGTGTGAGTATTTTTTTATTAAGAATGGGTGTTTGAACCTTAACAAATAATTTCTCTACATCTATTGACATTATCATAAGCGTTTTATTTTTCTTCTTGTTTATATGTTTTATTATGTTGACTTATTTCCATATATTAACCCATCATTAGGTTTCTGCAATGAATTCTACTTGGTCATGGTGGATGACCTTCTTGATAAGGCATTGGATCTATTTACCAGGATTTTGTTGAGAATCTTTACAACTGTGTTCATCATGGTTATGTCTCTGATTTTTTGTTTATTTTTTCAGCATCTCATTCTGCTTTAGGAATCAGGGTGATGGTAGCTTCAAAAAACTATTTGGGAGTGTTCCTGATTTTTCAATTTCATTAAATAACCTGAAAAGGATTGGTAGTTGTTCCTCTTGAAAGATCTGAAAGAATTTATTACTGAATCCATCTGGGCCGGGGTTTCTGTTTTGGAGATGTTTTATGACAATTGTAATTTTCTAAATAGTGATGATCTGTTTATATATGCTAGAACAACCCGTTTAACCATGAAAGATTATCAGAGTCCAATAATTTATCCATTTCTTTCAGGTCTCATGTTTTATGGCATGAAGTTTCTCAAAGCAGTGTCTGATTACCTTTTGGATCCTGCAATATCTGTAGTGATCTTGCTCTGTTCATTTTATTATGATATATTAGGTTTCTCTCTCTCCATTTCTTTGTGAGTTTTGCTAGTGTTTCACCAATCTTTGTTTGGTGTGTCTGTTGGTCTGTCTTGTCTTAAATTAGAACTTTCAGGTTTTCTTTTAAGGCTGGTTTTGAGTTCCTAATGTTTCTGATCTGGAGTTTATCTGTGGAGCCATATAAACTTCCTATAAACCTGAAAGTAAGTTGGACTGGGTGCAGTATTCTAGGTGAAGCATTCATTTTTTGAGATTTGTCACTATGTCCCACCACTGCTTTTGGCAGTGAGGGTTTTCTGTGACAGGTCTGTTGTAAATCTAGGATGCTCCTTTGATTCTTTTTTCCTTTTTGATTTTGCTGCTTTCAGAATTGTATCCATTTTGTTGGATTCATCATTATGACTAGGATGTGTCTTGGAGTGCTTTTCTTTGGATCATTTTTATCAGGATTTAGTTGCATGTCATCTTTAGTTCTGGGAGTTTCTCAGTAATGATATCCTTGACTATTGATTCTTCCTGGGGATTTTCTTCTTGGATTCCTGGGAATCCAATGATTCTTGTGCTATTTATGTTGAATCTGTTAAGCACTTTTATTTTCATCTGTTCACATTTTTTCAGTATTTTTCCATTGTCTGATCATTTGCTTTAAAGTCTGTCTTTTCCAGTCTCTTCTTCTGTATGGAGTTGTTATGCATCTCATCTTCCAGCTCACAGATTCTGACCTCAGATGTTGTTACTCTGTTGGAGAAACTTTTCATTTCATCAAACAAGTTTTTTTAGTTAGTTTTTTCAGTCCTGTTTTTTTCAGTTTGGAGTTTTCTGATTTCTATCTTTGTGTTCTGTTCAGATCTATGATGCTTTCTTTGAATTCTATGAGCATTCTCCATGTTTCTATTTTAAACTTCTTATATGAGAGGCTATTTAGGTGGCTGGTACTTTTTTGAGTCATCAGAGTTGCCATCTTCATTCTCTATACATGCTGTTTTCCTGCTTGTAGTGTACTTTTCAGTATGTGTTGCAATGTATTTATTGGTCGGAAGATGTGTGCATCCGTGCAGCAAAGAAGAGTGATCGTGCTCTTCTGGCTTCACCTTCTTGGCAGACAATACCTACATCTGTGATTGGCCCTGGAGAGCTTATGTTTGCTGGGGTCTTATTTGGTACACAAAAAAACAGGAAACCAGGCAGCAGTGCAGGTGCAGTTATTAACAGTGTCTTCTTTGTACCCAAACACAGACAGAGACAAGAATCAGCCCACAGTCTTTGTGGGTAGAAACAGCTTACTCTGTGATGGGCACTAGAGAGCTTATGTTTGCTGATGTCTTCTTTTTTTTCTTCTTGTATTCATATTTAATATAGAATATTTTAAAAACATTGAGACAATGTTGATTAACAAAAGGTCTTTTTTTAGGAGTATGGTATATGGGTTTATACCTCTTCAATGTATATACATGTATATATATACATATATACACATATTTGTACATGCACATGGGGTATCCATTGTCAAATTACCAATATCCCTCCAGAATAATCTGCTATACACTTCTGTTTTGGGTCTCTTCTCTCTTCCCACACTAGTAACCTCAGTTCTGTGGTCAAAGACCAAATATATGTTTGTAAATGGCCCCTATCCCCATTTACATTGAAGAACCATATTTTACAATACTGTTAATAATAGTTTCATGTACACATTATTACAACATAAAACCCACCACCAAAGTGTTAGCTTCTTTACCAATATTTCATACACTTCTTCACCCCATCCAGCTCTGTTCTATAGACTAACTCGTCAGTTCTTACTAGGTCACTTGTTGCCCTCTTACTTAATTACATTATATCTCATACACATAACAAAGAGGTCATTTGGTTTCTCTTTCTCTCTTTACTGAAATAGCTAAGCATAAAAATCCCAAATATTACTCCAAATATCATCCATCTTACTGAAATGTTCATAAGTTTCTCTTTTTTATAGTGAAATAGTATAGGGTTGTGTATGTAAACCACCATGTTTTTTTTTTTACCAATTCATTGGTTGTGGAGTACTTGATTTATTTTACAGATCTTAGCTATTGTTAGCTCAATTCTTTGTTTTAGATGAATGTCCATATTGTTTTCCAAAGACTTTTAACCCATTTATATTCCCACCAGTTGTAAGTTGTTGAAGTCTTCTTTTTCCTCGTTCAACATCCTCTTCATAATGATACTAAAGATGCTGTCTGTAGATTTACGTAGCTGATGCTGTTTATGCCTTGGGTGACATGGTTTTCACTTTAGGAACATGATGAGATTCTTTGTTTTTCCACATTAAATGTCTAGTATTCTTGCGGTGTTGAAGGTGAGTCTTTGACATAAGGTCCCAGTGCTCTCTTTCTTCTCTGTCTATTCTCACTGATTATTGGAAGCTTAACTATGAGCAGTTAATTTTTTAGTAGATCTCTAGTTTTATTGCAGGTCTTCATATGGCACATCCAGAGCTGTGGTAAGATCCTTGATATGGAACAGGTCAGGTTTGGAAATCATTGGAAACTAGATGGAGCTGCATCCAGCTCTAGGATAGACTAAATAACTTCATTCAAGCCTAACCTAGCATCACAAGGCTCGAAATTTTCATACACCTTTTGGTTATCTATATAACATCTTTTAGAAAGTCCTTCATCTTTTCCCTTATAATTTGATGAGGGTTCATTTGTTTATCTTGTTGTTCCTAAGTTTTATAAGTGTTTTATATGCCATATAAATTAACCCTTTGCCAGAAGAAAAGAGAAGTATTTTCTGTGGAATATCTTTACATTATGAATCATCTTTTTACTTCTGTAGAAACTTCTTAATTTGGTGAACTCCCATTTTTTGTTTCTGTCTGCCTGGCCAATATAAGTGAGTCATTGAACATACTTTTAGATACAATATCACAAAGGGCTGTGACTAAGTTTCCTCAATGAATTTATAGATTGACATCTAGCATTGGTCTTTAATAAATTTGCTATTTATTTTTGTGTAAAGTGTAAAATAGGAGCCTTGTGTTTCTGCTTGTTTACTTTTTATATCCCAAATGTGAGTTAGAACATATGGTATCTGTATTTATTCTTCTCTCTTCTTCTCAACCCCACCACAAACATAACCATCTTTTTTCTTCAAAGCAATCCAAAGAGAATGATTAATGCTATTTGTCTTTATTTTCCAAGAGAGACTAAGGAATTTATGTCTCTCTTTGAAAAATTCTTATTGAACTAAATTTACAAATATTTCACAACAAAGCAATCACAACTATTGTTGGGAGCCAGATCCTTTGAAATATAGCTTAGCATAAGTACAGCCATTTTGCCTCGGACAGACATTTTGTCTCAGCATAGCCCTTAATCTGAACTTATGATGTGTACCTGCCAAATGGGCAGGAGTTGACGCAATCTGCCCTGCAAGAATTTGATCACACAAGAAGGCTTGCTATAACATGTATGTACTTGCAGGAGGTATGCTGGCAGAGCATTGTGACTTTTATGAAGTCATCAGGAGATTGTGTTGTTCATGTAACCAACTGTTATGTAACCGTTATGTAACCACCCACTATTGTTAATCTCCTATATAAGCCCTGCTTGAAATAAAATTGATACTTTGATCAGAATCCTTGACTTGGTGTCCCCTTTTCTCCCACCCTTCTTTCTTTCAGGTAAGAGTCCATTCCACGACCACGAATAACAGAGAGCCGCATGCCGGCTCAAACTATTAAAGTCAAGAAAAACAAATAAAAGTTTGCTGATTTAATCATTATTTTTAAAACTTAGTTGTGAATGTCTTTGAACTAGTTACTCTTAATAGTTCCATGTATCTTATGGCCTAGAATAGCCCGGGGTGGTGGTGGTGGGGAACTTGTTTCTACTTTCACTGTTTTCTAAGCCCAAAATTTAGTGAAATTCACAAAATACTATATATAAACTGCTGATAAATGAGGTATTAGTTTTTTTGTATTAGTATCAGATTTTTTTGAATTATTATTTTCAATTTCAGGGGGCTTGGTCCACACCCTGTAACCTCAGGGATTACTCCTGGCTATGTGCTCAGAAATTGCTGTTGGCTTGGGGAAACATATGGAACACTGGGGGATTGAACCCCATCTGTCTTAGGTCACCTGCGTGCAAGGCAAATGTCGTACTGCTGCACCTGTTTTTTTTTTTCAAAATTTATGGTAAAAGAACTAGCAGATATCTATATGATCAATTGCTCATTTAATGGAAGCAAATATTCATTCATTTGTATGTGATATCAAGGAATATACTAAATATTCAGCAAGCATAATAAATAATTAAATTACTTTTTTGAAAAAAAAATTATTTTATTTGAGATTCTGGAAATGTGTTTCAGCAAATTTTGTAAAAGAGTATTTCATGATTGCTCAACGATGTTGAACTATGCTATAACACTGCCTTTAGAAATACAACTTATATAACCTTATCCTAGTCCAAACCTAGTCCACAACTATCAAATAAGCTTGATATTAATATAAATTTAAGAAATATTCTGATTATTATGATTAATAAACCATTTGTATAGTGATATAACTACTCACCTAAATAATCAAAAATTTAATATATTTTAAAAGTGAAGATACAGAACATTAAAAACTATGAAATTATATATTAAAGGAAATAACATGCCTCATGCAGTCACCTGGGAGATGGTTTCTGAAAATTAATTGAATCTAATTTGCTTCATAACACATAACAAATGTGTTATGAACCACCATGTAATGCATGTTTTTTATTTGTTTTTGGTTTTTTGGGCCACAACCATTTGATGCTCAGGGGTTACTCCTGGCTAAGCGCTCAGAAATTGACCCTGGCTTGTAGGACCATATGGGATATTGCAAACACCTTTTTCACATTAGAAGACTACATATAATTTCTTCATATATCCCTGGCCTCAAGTTCTTCAGTGATTAAAGGTTCTAATTTGATGAATAGGATTGTCCCTCTTGGTTTAGATTTTATAATGATGGATTTTACCCATATTGAGCTTTCTTAGCTGCTTCTGTTTAATGATATTTATTAGCAGGATGAAGCTCCATGAAGTAAAATCATGGTACTACTGAAAACTACAAGAGATAAGGTTCTTGACTTATTGCCTAAATAAGCTAAATTATTAGAAGACATAAAATGAAAATCCAAACACCAATCAGAGTACCCTGAGTTCACAAGAGACTCTTAAGCAACACCAGGGGTCACTCAAGAACATTACCAGGATTAGTCCCTCAGCAATACTCAGGGTGGCCTTGTAAGTCAAAATAAATAGTAACTAAAAAGTAAAACAAGACTAATAATAATAATAATAATAATAATAATAATAATAATAATAATAATAGACTAGCCAATGAGTTAGCAGTATTTCTGGGAAATTGGTTCTTATAAAACATTTGTTCTAATTTGCAAATATAGAGAGCCTAGACAAAATCTACTTTTATTTTTAGAGCCCAGATATGGCCCAGTAACTGTATTTGTGAGTGTGTGTGTGTGTGTGTGTGTGTGTGTGTGTGTGTGTGTGCGTGTAAATGCATGCAAAGACACTAAGGATAAATACCAGCATCTCATACACTAAGAAAATATCTTCTCTTGAAACAAATGTATTATGATCAGTATGTCAACTATGTGATACATTTTCTTTAAATAGCAAAATGTAAAAAAAACAAACCTACCTAAATGCTCAAATAAAATAACAGAAAATCAACAAGAACAAATCACTTAGTAAAGCTTCTGACAATGAATTAATTAATGACCTCATTGTGAGATACATTAACCCTTATAAATTTTATTATTACAGTAATTTTTCTAAAATTTGTTTCCACTTACCTGTAAACAAGCAATATAAAATATGTTATTTAATAAATAAAAGGAGTATGGGTGGGAATCTGGCATAACGGTACAGAGAATTTTAGACTGGTGGTAAGATTGGTTATGAAACAAATGTGTTATGAACCACCATGTAATGCATGTTTTTTTTGTTTTTGGTTTTTTGGGCCACACCCATTTGATGTTCAGGGGTTACTCCTGGATAAGTGCTCAGAAATTGCCCCTGGTTTGTGGGACCATATGGGATGCCAGGGGAGCGAACCATGGTCCTTCCTTGGTTAGCACTTGCAAGACAGACACCTTACCTCTAGTGCCACCTCCAAGGCCCCTAATGCATGGTTTTTAAATAAAGTAATTTATATATTAAAAAGTAAGGAGAAATACAATAGGGGATATCAAGTTAGGAAATATATATGGCAAAAAAATCTCAGATAGAAAAGAAATGCAAGAGCACAAGTGGAAAATTTGAAAGGTGACATTTAGCTTTATGGAAGAAAAAAAGCTGGTCTGAGTATGTGTATATAGTTTGGATTCTAGGAAACATTTTATAAAGCTTACACATAACCATTTCTCGATTCAGTTTAATGTGGTACAACAGCATTTGGGCAGGATGGAGAATAGTAAAGTGGTGAGATCTGAATAAGCTGCGAAAATAAATAGGAAAAAAGCATGCAAAGTGCATAGGAAAAAAGACAACCTAATAGCTAGAATTTTTTGTGAATCTGAAGGCTATCATTGTAAAATGACTTAATTTTTCAATAAATTTATATTCTACCTGGACCTTTCAATAAGGCTTTCAACTAATTAAAAAGGTTGAGTTGAGTATTCTAATATTGGCAATAAAAATAATGTCAGTTGAAAAAGATAATGTATAAAGTAAAGCTTATGCTATACAAAATGAGAATCAGGGTCCAGTGACAAGATTGGAAAAATATGTTAAGGTTGATTGAATTTAAATTTGTGGGACAGAGGAAAATGTGTTTTTCACTAATGGGATTCAATTAACAAGGTTTTAAAAGAGTAATTCTAGTAGGTATGTGAACCAGTATTAGATTGGTGAAGATTGTAATTAGCTAACTATCTCCCTGAAAAACAAAATCCCCATAAATTTACAAAGGTTCTTAAAACACTAAAATATTTTATCTACAGAAGGCCATTTGTTTAATTAGGCAGCCACATTAATTAAATGAAGAGTTAGATTCCATTTTATTTTAAGTGACTGGTTGTCTTTTTTTTTTTTTTTT
>PVKC010034779.1:0-13654 GCA_004027635.1 Crocidura indochinensis
ATGAGAGGAGGCTGGAACTCCCAGTTTACTCCATGAAGCTCACCACAAAGAGTGGTGAGTGCAGCTACAAAAACAAACACACAGAAAACCACCATAATCATGTGAATGAATGAGAGAACTGGAAAACCTGTCTGGAGTACAGGTGTGGGTGGGGTGTGAGGGAGGGGGACTTGGGACATTGGGGGTGGGAATGTTGCACTGTTGAAGGGGGTGTTCTTCACATGACCGAAATCACAAACACATATGTAATCAAAACGCTTAAATTAAAAAAAAAGGGGAAAAAGAAAGAAGGAAAAAAAAATAAGGCCTCCCAATTCTTACCACAGGCTGTGTTCCTCACACAGACTGTATAGAAAAAGGAGGTACAGTAAACGCACCCTATATACACTTCAACCCAGATCCTTGCCTGGTCTGGATTGGAAATTGGGGACAAAAAAAAAAGAAAATGAATAAAAACTCATACTGTCATAGTGCTAATGTTCTTGTAGAAGAAACAATTATCAATGAAATAACATGTTTTGTTATGAATGAGATTCCAGTGATATAATTCATAGTATATGTATGAGCACTCATTTAATTTTGAATGGTGGCCAAAAAAATTACCTTTGGAGTAAGATGGAATTTAATGCAAGAGGAAATAAAATGTCTTGGTGCTTGTTTTGAGAATTGAATGACTTGCATACAGAAAAAAATGACATTAGATCAAAGGGTCAGACTAAGTCAATACTAATTCTTATGTCTTATTTTAAAAGTTTGTATTCACTTTAAGCTCAAAAGAATGTCAACAAAGACATTTAAATGTTAGAGAACAATGTGGTCTTGAACTCTGGTTTACATTTTAAAAGCATCATGCTGGCTGGCAGCTATCTGTAGAAAAAAATGCTTGTAAAAATTCGAAGTAAAGAAAAACAAAAAGTTGGATAAATAGGAAATAGGAAATACTAGAGTCCTCTGCAGTCTCTAAGGCAAAAGACATGTCATACCAAAATGATGACTTAGATAGGTCAGTTAGAAGAAAGGAAGTTAGAAAATTATGACAATTTTATTTTTCTAGAGTCTGAGCTTAGATCTTAAATTTCTTAGAAAGTTTATTTGTTTTGTTCACTGCTATATACTCATGCCCAGAAAAGCAGGTAAACACAATATATGCTTAAAAATATCTGTGGAGGGACCGGAGCAATAGCACAGTGGTTGGATATTTGCCTGCACACAGCTGACCCAGGATGGACCTGGGTTCAATGCCTGGCATCCCATATGTCCCCGGAGCCAGGAGCAGTTTCAGAGCACACGAGTAACCCTGAGTGTCACCAGGTGTGCCCCCCCAACCTATGGAATAGATGCATAATTTAATATATTATATATATATATTTGTGTGATGACTATGATGCATTTTCTTTCTGTATCTTCATACCTGTTCAGTCAATTAGCTGCAAGGGTATGATAAGTGAAGGGAAGGGAATGGAAAATACTGAATTATGAAAGTATGAAACACTCTACTATAGAACATAGTAACAATCGTGGCTGGCCCCTCGTGATTTGGGTTTAAAATTTTTAAATGGGTCTAATTAACATAGTTGTGCATTTTGTTTTAGATCTTAAAGTTTAGTCACAGACAAGAAATTAGAAAATTGTAGACTTTGATCATATTGTCTTGCCTGACATGTATTAGGGAAGACAAAAGCAAAGGAGCTATGAGAATGTCAAATCAATTCTTACACTACTGGATCACAACATGCAAGCTAAGTAAGAGTTAAAGAAGGGAATAAGAAAGTAAAGCATGTTGTTCAAAATACATTTTTAATAATAATTTTTATTTTGACTGAAGTGGATTACATTTCTTTCACAGTAATATTTTAGGTACATATTAACATTGAATCAGGAGAATTCCCATCACCAAAGTTGTCCTCCTTCCAGCCACGTTCGCAGCTTGCATGCCATATCCCCACCCTTACCCCCCAGGCTGCTAGTATAAGTGGTATCCTCCATTATTTCCCCCTCAATTTGAGAGGCAGAACTAGATGATTCAAGTTATGTGGATCTGTTTGAAGAAAAGAAGATAAAATGGAATAAAAGTTAAATAAGCTGAAAATGGGCGGAGTCCTAGAGGCTCTCAAAATCAATTTGAGAGAAGGGAAAAAGGAAGAGAAACATCACATCACTACAAAAAGAAATATAAAATAAAAAAAAATTCAATGAGCACTACAGCAATAAAGACAAGCACCACATAATAAGCACGGTCCTGAAATAAGACAAAACAGAAATAAATAAATAATAAAAAATTAATAATAATAAAAATAAAGAAAAAATATTGGAGGGGGGCCGGGTGGTGGCGCTGGAGGTAAGATAAGGTAAGGTAAGCCTTGCCTGCACTAACCTAGGACGAACTGTGGTTCCATCCCCCGGTTCCCCATATGGTCCCCTGTGCCTGCCAGGAGTGACTTCTGAGTGAATAGCCAGGAGTAACCCCTGAGCGTCACTGGGTGTGGTCCAAAAACCAAAAAAAAAAAAAAAAAAAAAAAAAAAAAAAAAAAAAAAAAAAAAAAAAGAAAGAAAAAAGAAAAGAAAAGAAAAAATATTGGAAATAACAATATCAAATCCAAAAAATAAAATAAAGTAAAAAATAAATAAATAAATAGAAAATAAAAAAGATTATTTTGTGCTGTATTTTTTTTTTATTTTCTGTATAGGCACAGTAAATGTTAGAGACATTAGAAAGGCCTAAGAGATACAAGGTTTCTCCACCCTTGAACTATACTGTCATGGGAATAACTATAGACTCCTTACATGTTCATTTACTCTCCCCTAGGTGCTTTTATGGAAGACTTCTGCTCCATCATGGATGATAAAATCTGACCTTTGTATCTAGAGATCTTGATATCTCCACAGGTCAAGAAGTGGAGCTTATGATGAAGTCTTTCTTTGCAGTTCTAGAAGTTCTGTTCCTTCACTGTCATTTTAATCAGTCTCTGTATTTGGTGGTCTTGGTCATTGCACTCATCCTAGGATGAAGTCTAGGATAGAGTCTTTCGTTATGCTTCCAGAAGACCCATTAAATTGCAATTCTCTGTTAGACCTCTGGAATTAGAGATCTTGGTTGTTGTACAGATCGTAGGCCACAACCTAGGCTAGGGCTTTTTTTATTGTTCCCAAGATACGTTCTGTCCAGTCATAGTTGTTACAGTCAGTCATCTGTAGATAGCAATCTTGGATTTTGCACAGATCAAGGATGACAAATATTCTGATTTTGTCTTATTGTTAGATGGTGAGGTAAGACAACCTTCTCTTCGATCAAGTTGCTCCAATTTCCTCATTGTCAGGATATCATATCAAAACTGGCATCTGTTAGTGCCAGAGCAGTATTAAGGATATCCCAGAGGGGGTTTGGTTCTATGTCTGGGATCCAGGGTTCAAGGTTGAACAGTTGGTGTCTAATCACTTAGGGTCTAATTTGGGTCCTTATGTCATATGTTCAAGGTGGGAGGTGCCCTTGAAAATACATTTTTTTAATTGATAAAATTGATGGTAATGATAACTCTTTGGAATCATCATGGGAATGCTTTCTTATGAAGTGTAGGACAAGATAGTTGGAATTGAGGAAATAATGGGAGAACAGTAAAGAGGTGTAGAAAACAGTGAAAAGGCAAGATCATTGAATGAAGCAGCTACATGAATCTTGAAGTTGTTAAAAATGGTAGAAATGATAATTGTGATTCAATTTTGTTGTATTGTGTTTTTGTTTGTTTTTGGTCACACCCAGTGCTGCTCAGGAGTATCTTCTGGCTCTGCACTCAGAAATCACTCCTGACAGGCTCAGGGGACCATATGGGATACTAGGGATCAAAGCTGGGATGGCTGCAAGCAAGACAAATGCCCTCCCCACTGTGCTATTGCTCCAGCCCCCAGAGTTTCAGTTTGTAAAATATGCTAAATTCTTTAGTTATGGGAGTGAGTAGGAGGTGGGAAGGTGATGACCACAGAAGTTTCAGGCTGATGGTATCATTTCAGAGCATCTGGGATTTTAAAGGAGAAATAATTGAGGTAGCAAGGGGACCAGGTTCAACTATAAGAACAAAAACTGGTCACTATTTGGGCAGACTGTAAAGCAGTGAGGTAGTAATTGGAGGCCGCGGCTTCTGTTAAATCAAGAAGATAACAAGCATGTAAGATAACTTTAATATTTTGTCTTGAGTCACATTTGATTTTTGCAATTCAAATATAGTTCATAAATTTCAAATATTTAAGGGATCCTGGTGGTAGTGATGTGTGTAGGTATGTGTATATTTTGGGGTGGTTCACCTCCTGGTGAACCTGCAATGTTCCAAGGACCAAATGGTTCCAGAGATAAAACTAGGGACAGTTACAACAAGGCTCGAGTCTTAACAGTGCACTATATTTCGGCTCTTTCATAGTCAATGAGGTTTTTTTTTTCTCTTTGCCAATTGAGTTTAATACATATTTGTTGATTATTTAAGCAACACTCCTGTGGAGGACACAGAACACTTTGACCCAAACCCTTGGACAAGGACACATGGTGCTCTGATTGATTAGGTACTGCTATCCCCAGCTCTAGATCTCAAAGGCAGGTGAAATGATGAGCTCGCTGGGGAGAGGTATCTATAAAATAAGAAAAGCCATGGAACAGGAGTAGTGTTAGATGAACTTGTGTCTTTGTGATCACAGGGATGCCTTTTCATAAAGATGAGTCATGCTAGGTTCTGACTAGTGTGGCTTTCTTTGTAACTTGTTCTCCTTTGTATCTACAGCACACTGAAAAGATGACAAAATAGCCTGTGGGTAGGGAGGGGAGGAAAGGAGGAAGGAGACACTAAGGAAAAAGCTTAGATTCTTGCTCTGCCATCCCCTCAATGACCTAAGGCATTGTTGTTTCTTACTATTTGCTGTAATGTGTATTTATTTCACTCTGCCTTTTATTTTGCCTTTTTTTTTTTAGGTGGATAAAAAAATCGTGAGAACTGAGATAGGAGTTCTTCTTCGCCTCTCACATCCAAACATCGTAAGTGGTTTCTACCTGTTCTTTCAAATGATTTCCGCAGATATTGAATGAAATTTTTGTTCTTCACTGATAAATGAAGAGGATTTTCCCCACCACAAGTAACACTGTGACCTATCACTTCTTATCTGATTTCTTTTATTTCAGTTATTTTTGGAGAGTGAGAGGCACCACAACCAGAAATGCTCAGGCCTTACTCCTAGCTCTGTGCTCAGGGGTTCTGAGATTGGTGCAGTTTAAGGGACCATATGTGGAGCTAAGATTAAACCCAGATCTGCTGCATGCAAGGAAAGCACTCTTCCTGCTATATTATTGCTCTTGTTTTTTTTTTCAACTATTTAGTAGAATAAATCTTAAATTAATAGTCCTTAAAAAGTGTCGGCCTTGAGAGAGAAACAATACATTGTCTCTTTTCTATCCATGCAAAAAAAAAAAAAAGATAACTGAAATTAAAAGAGGTTTATGTCACTCTAAAATACTTTTTCTTTTGTGTGTATCTATCTTATTAATGTGCCACTAGTGATAAATGTTGTGAAAAAATTCATTGCTTCCCCAAATCATTTCAGTATTCTTGATAGGATCTTCTAAGAAACAATGCTAGAACTCAAGTAAATTATTTACCTGAAAAGCAATACAAACATGTCCTTAGAAGTTTCTTTCTGACCTATGTCCTGACAAAGACACTCAAAAGAGGCTGGCATAAAGTGAAGAATAAACCGAAAGAGTTATTTTCAATATATAACTTGTTCTAGAAAGTGAGTAACCTGGGCCGGGCGGTGGCGCTGGAGGCAAGGTGCCTGCACTAACCTAGGACGGACCGCGGTTCGATCCCCCGGTTCCCCATATGGTCCCCCGTGCCTGCCAGGAGCGACTTCTGAGCGAATAGCCAGGAGTAACCCCTGAGCGTCACTGGGTGTGGCCCAAAAACCAAAAACCAAAAAAAAAAAAAAAAAGAAAGAAAGTGAGTAACCTGCTGAAAGAAAAATTTTTACTCATTTTTTGTTTTTTGAGAGTTGAAACCCCCAAAAGATGACATTAAAAACTTAATGGCAAAGTCTTAAATCTTGAAGATGGTAGTCTAAATACATTTTCATGAGAGGGTATATTGAGGTTAGAGCTGGTTCATCTGAGAGATACAGACAGAACCCAGAAACTTCATCCACTGGTTCTATCACTCTCAGTCCATTGATATACAACTTTATGGTCTTCAAATGGCTATTCCAGGAAACAGAGTACTAATATATCAAGCAGGGAATTTGCCTTGCATACATCTGACCCTATATTTGTTTCCTGGCTTCACATATGTTTCCCCAAGCACTACAGGAGAGATTCCTGAATATAGAGCCAAGAGTAAACTCAGAAAACCCCCTCCAAATTATTTCAAATGGCTACTCCATAGTGTTCATAAGAATTTAGATCTATATTTGGATATAGTAAGATATCACCAGTGAAGTCTGAATAGAAGAGAAAAAGTTAACAAGAATTTCCAATTCTAGTGTGATTCACTTCATATTTTATTTTTTTTCGGGCTCAGAAGTGTGACTTTATTAGGACCACACCTCCAGGTGTCCCCCCAGAATGGGGATATGGTGCACAGGGGGCTCCCAAACCACAGCTGTGCCCGCTGTCAGGGCTGGGCCCTTTTGGGGTTCACTTTGGGGGAGTGTCCTAAGGGGGCCGCAGGTGGAGTGGAGCTAGGCCGAGGGCTTGGACCCTGGGGGACCCCAAGCAGCTCCGCCCTGCCCAGCCCAGTCAGGCCCTCCTGGCCAGTCTCACTTCATATTTTAATTGGTCACAAAATCACCCTTAATTGTATGGAAGAAAGGAGAACAGGGAGCAGGGTTGTTATGAGAGGCTAACCCAGTTATGATATATAATTTAAGGCTAGGAACTTTTCTCCCATGAATAAAGTCAGAGTTATTACTGTATGATGGATGGAGAGAGCTGTGAATCAGCAACAGACAAATTTGCTATGTACCATCACCATTTTTACATTATAATTTTTTATTTCAAGGGAAAATTAATATGAAATTTTATACAAATGTAATTGTATGGAATTTATGGAGGAAAATATTAAAAATAAGATAGGTTTTTGGAAGGATCTGAGAACTTTGTCCTAGACAGTCATTGCAATTATTGTTTTTCCTTCTTCAGCAGCATTCTGCTGACAGAAAAAGTCTGTCTATCTCTACAGATTTTAATCTGGCTTTCTTCAGCCTTAACTCCAAATTCCAAGTTCTTTATTACATGAAAAGGGTATTTGTTTCTCTTGCAGTAATCATGCCTGTATCTAAAGTATTATTTATTTTGTTATATAGTTTGTTTTATTTTTAAATTCTGGATCAATGTAGAAATTAATGTTTCTTTTCTTAAAAGGTAAATATAAAACCTTAAATTAATCTTTAAAACAACAAGGAAACCTATTTAAAAAAAGAATGGCAGATAGCTAATTGCACTAGAAATTGGAATAATCCTTATTTAGAATCTAGGATTTTACTATTGTTTTTTTTTTTCTGGTTTTTGGTTTTTGAACCATACCTGATGATGCTCAGGGGTTACTCAGAAATTGCTCCTGGCTTGAGGGACCATAGGGGATGCCAGGAATTGAACCACCATCTGCCCTAGGCTAGCACAGGCAAGTCAGAGGTCTTACTGCTTGAGCCACCGCTCCGGCCCTAGTGTCCTGGTTTTTTGAGTGTTTGGGGACAACACCCAATGACACCCAGGGGTTACTCCTGGCTCTCATGGCAATGTTCAAGATACCATAGAGTGCTGGTTATTGAACTAAAGTCAGCTACATGCAAGGCAAATGCTCTATCCACTAATTCCAGCCCCTAACATTTTACTCTGATAAGGGGTTGTTTTATAGATAGTATTAGGTTATTTTTAAAGATTACAAAATAAAATGAGAAACTTTTGTTTTGTTTATTTGGGGGGGCATCACGCCCAGTGTGTTCAGTGGTTACAAATGACTGCACTCAGACTTCACTCCATAGGGCCCTATGGGATGCCAAGGATCAAACCCAGATTGTCAGCATGCGAGGCAACCATCCTGCCCATTGTCCTCCACTATACTATCTCTCCAGCCCCCAATAAGCAATTCTTAATATTCTTTATACATCTTTCCTCAGATAAAACTTAAAGAGATCTTTGAAACTCCTACAGAAATCAGTCTGGTCCTAGAACTTGTCACAGGAGGAGAACTATTTGACAGGTGAGTCTAAGAAACCAGACAAGGTTTGTTTCTCACACTAGAAAGAAAAGAAAGGAAAGTTTTCCTTCTGGATTTCCATAATGGCATATCATGCCAATGAAAAAACGTTACTTAGTGTTTGCCAGGTTGTAGATAGTAAAAAATTATCAGTAGACAAAGGTTTTTGATGTTCAATAAGTGAAAGGAGAGAAGACTGAAACAGTAGACCTGCCTAATTTTTAAAATGTTTACTTACCAGTTTAAAAAACTGAAATTCAGACACCAGAGAGCTAATGTAGATGGGAAAGCTTTTTCTGCATGCTGTCCTGGGTTCCATGACCTGGATTCAATCCCTGCACCCACAGCCCTACCAGGAGTGATCCTGAAAATAAATAAATTATTGCCTTGAAGCACTGCTGGGAGTGACTCCTAAAAAAAGAAATTTCTAATTACAATAAATTATATATAAACAAGATCTAGCAGAATATTTTTCCAATTGAAGTACTATGATTAACATTACTCTTCTTGATGATTTCATGAGTTTACACTTCAATATCACTCCAAGAGAGACCACTTCCCCCACTGATATCTCAAGGTCCCTTCTGTGTACAACTTTTCCCAACCCCTGGAAGCTCAGTTCTGTCAATATACTCTCAGATATGTTGCCTCTGGCCATTATATTTGCGTAGTATGATTTTATATCCTACATATGAGAGAGATATGTCTCTCTTTAATACTGACTTAACTCATCATTATACCCTGCACTCCTATCTACAGAGGGACCAATTTTATGATTTCATCTTTTCCCATAACTGGGTGTGTAGTGCGTATGTGTGATATTCAGTTTCTTCACTTAGCCATAATTCTAGAATGTCTGGATTATTTCTAGATCTTAATTATTGTGAATAGTACTACAATGAAAGAACATAGGAACACAAGTGTTTTTTTGGGATAGTGTTTTGTGGGCTGTTGGAATAAGTGTAAAATAGTGTAATTTCTCAATGTATAGAAACTCAATTTTTAATTTTTTGAGATGTGTCCATATTGTTTTCCAATGTGTTGGAACCAGTCTACAATTCCAAAAACAGTGGATGGCAATTTATTTGTCATCATCAGCTTTATTTTTATTTGTTTCTGTTGTGTGCCAGTCTCAAGAGTGAGAGGCTATCCCATTGTTTTGATTTGAATTTTCGTGATAATAAATGATTTAGAACAGTTTTTCATGTAACTATTATTGCCATTGGCCAAACAACAAAATGGGAAGGCATTAAATAAAAAGACTCTGCACCATAGAAGAAACAATGAATAAAATGAAAATATACCCTAAATGCTGGGCAAAAAAAAAAAATTGTTTTGTTTTTTGGGCCAAACCTGGTGATACTCAGGGGTAAATCTGGCTATCTGCTCAAAAATCGCTCCTGGCTTAGGCACCATATGGGATGTGGGGGATCTAACCATGGTCCATCCTATGTCAGCCATGTGCAAGCCAAAAGCCCTACCTCTGTGCCACCACTCTGACCTTATAAAATAATTTTTTTACCACTCATTGATGAAATATTAAAATCTTAGTTATACGAATCACTTGCAAATCTCAACAATAACCCCCAAATCCCTAACAACTTCATTAAAATAATGTGGTAAGAGTAATAAAAGGACAATTCCTTAATGAAACCATACAGCCAAACAGCATATGAAAAATCTTCTCTTACCAGACCATTTTATGAAAAAATATTTAATTAAATTACAGAAAGCTATACATTTTCTACAAATAATGTTTTTAATGATATAAATACTTTTAAAAATTATACTCAAAATAGTAGATAAAGAACCATCTTTTTATTTTTGAAGGATAATTTTTGTTGTCATTTTATAATATCTTTAAGTACTATGATTACAAGCATGTTTGTAGTTAGGTTTCAGTTATAAAAAATATGCCCTTCACCAGTGCAACCTTCCCACCACGAGTGCCCCCCTATCTCTCTCCTCCTACACCCCCTGCCATCATCTCTTTAATTCTAATTTTCTTCTGTTCAGATGTGCAAATAATTCTAGGTTTCAGGGTAAATTCTTCTTTGGCATAGTAAATGGTGGTCAAATGAGTTATCAATTTTTATGTTCACTCCAAGTAAATGTTTCAGGGTGACACAGAGTATGCCTATAAATTTAACAGAACATGGCCATGTCCACCTTCCCTCCCGGGTCAGGACTAGTGCAAGGCCTTGGGGGCTTTGAACCGTGTCACCCCATATCCCTTGCACCTGCTCTCGCTGCCAGCTCGGTGCTGCAGTGTGCATAGTCCCTGGCCAGTCAGAGGTGGTGGTTCATCTCTTGCAATGATATCTCGGCTCCGGGAGTCCCGTTGCTGAGCGCCAGGATGGGGGCAGGCCGCGAACCTGAACCCTGAGCCTACTCGAGTCTTGGGCCTAGTTTAAGGCCGATCGCATCTACAAGGAACGAAAGGAAGAAGAGAGTGGCTCAAGTCTCTGGAGGCTCTTTGCCCAGTGTTGTTTGGATCTGCCTTTCTGTGTGTGAGGTGGGGAAGTGAAGCAGTTGGAGACTAAGTTGGCCTGAGGTGTACCTGAGAAAGAGATCAGACCCCTGGGAAGTGAACCCATAAAACACTGCATTCTGAAGCTGCCAACGAGCCAATGAGTGAGTAAGAACTGATGGGGTGTGAGGCTTCCTAATTGGAAATCTGCTGCTCTTCCTGTGGGAGACTCAGCCCAGCTGCACTCTACTGAGAAAACTGAGGACTGAGGGGACTTTCTTACTGTGCTTCTGTCTTTCTGAATTCTTGGAGCCCCAGAAGAGCCTGACCGTTCCACTTCGCTTCGTGGTTGCGTACTCTTTCTAACCAATAAACCCCATCACAACACGCAGGAAAAACCAAACTACTAGCGTGACTATGCGGAAAGCTCGTAGGCAAACACCATGCACCAAGAATGAAGATGATAGCTTGGATGACCTTAAAAATAACAACCATCTCTTGGATAAGTAGCTTAAAATAGACATATGGAATATATTTGTAAAACTTCAAGAAAGCATAGATCAATCTGAACAGAACAGAAAGACAGAACTCAGAAAACTCCAAACTGAAATAGCAGACCTGAAAAACATGGTAGCTCAACTGAAAACCTCAGTGGTTGCCCTTGACAGCAGGGTAACAGCAGCTGAGGAGAGAATAGGAGTACTGGAAGATGAGATGCAGAAAAACTGAACACAGCAGAAGAAATGGGGAAAGAACCTTAGGACAAATGATCAGGCAATGGAAAAAGTACTCAAGGAATGTGAACAAATGAAAATAGAAGTCGTTGATAAACTCAACAGAAACAACATAAGAATCATTGGAGTCCCAGAGACCTAAGCAGGAGAACACCAGGAAGAATCAACTGTCAAAGACATCATCAAAGAGATAATACCAGAGTCAACGACTACATGCAATCAAATCCTGCATATCCGAAGAGTACCAGTCAAAAGAGACCCAAAGAAAAACACCCCCAGACACGTCATCATTACAATGACAAATCCCACAGACAGAGATAGAATACTGAATGCAGCAAGATCAAAAAGGGAAATTACATTCAAAGGAGCATCCCTAAGACTTACAGCAGATATGTCACGAGAAACTCTCAAAGCCAGAAGAAAGTGGTGGGATATTGTGGCAAGACTGCATGAAATGAATGTCTCACCGAGAATACTGCACCCAGCCTGACTCATGTTCAGGTATGAAGGAAGAATACATAGTTTCATGGATAAACAAGTTAAAAACTTCACAGACGATAACCCAGGCTTAAAAGAAAACCTGATAGGTCTACTCTAAGACGAGAGAGACCAACAAACAAGAAAACTTACCTACAAAAATGACATTACATCCTATGACAATCATCTCCCTCAATGTTATTAGACTAAATTCATCAATTAAAAGACACAGAGTGGCAAAGTGGGTCAAAAAGATAAATCCAACCTTCTGCTGCCTACAAGAAACACATCTGAATAGTCAGAACAAAACATAGACTCAAAATCAAAGGCTGGAGGAAAATAATCCAAGCAAACAATACCCTCAAAAAAGCGGGGGTGGCCATATTAATATCTGATGATGCCAACTTTATACTCAGAAAAGTGGTAAGAGACAAAGATGGACACTATGTTCTAATCAAGGGACATGTGCAACAGGAAGAAATCAGACTATCACCCAATGAGAGACCAGCAAATTATCTAATACAATTACTGACAAATCTGAAAGAAGAAAACAATGATACAATAATTATGGGAGACCTCAACACGGCCCTATCAACACTTGATAGGTCAACCAGACTGAAACTCAACAAAAACATACTAGTCCTGAAAAGAGAAATGGAAGAAAGAGGACTAGTAGATGTATATAGGACACTCCATCCCAAAAAGCCTGGATACACATTATTCTCCAATGTACATGGGTCATTCTCCAGGATAGACTACATGCTGACACATAAAACATACCTGCATAAAATCAAGAGGATAGAAATCTTGCAAGCTACCTTTGCCAACCACAAGGCTCTGAAATTAGATGTGAACTACAAAGCCACACAGAAGAAAAACATTAACAACTAGAAATTAAACACCCTGCTACTGAACAACCAGTGGGCCCGAGATGAAATCTAAAAGGAAATCAGAACTTTCCTGGAAACAAATGATAATGAAAAAACAACCCCCACCCCCGAATCTATGGGACACAGCAAAAGCTGTCCTGAGAGAAAAATGTATAGCTCTACAAGCACACATCAGGAAGGAAGAAGGGGCATGCATGAATAATTTAATGACGCAGCTCAAAAAATTAGAAAATGACCAACAAAAGGAACCAAAAATAGGGAGACAGAAGGAAATAGCAAAGCTGAAAGCAGAACTCAATGAAGTGGAAAACCGAAAAACAATTTGAACGATCAAAGAAAGCAGAATTTGGTTCTTTGGAAAAATAAACAAGATTGATAGGCCATTGGCAAAACTCACAAAGAAAGAGAGAGAGAGAAATCTGATAACCCATATATTAGAAATGAAAGGGGTACATCACAACAGATATTGCAGAGATCCAAAGGGTAATCAGAAACTACATTGAGAAACTTTATGCCACTAAACATGAGAACCTAGAAGAAAGAAAAAATTCTTGAACACTTATAACCTTCCACATTTAAATAAGGAAGAGGTAGAATATCTAAACACCCCCATCACCACTGAGGAAATTGAAATTGTGATCAAACATCTGCCCAAAAAGAAAAGCCCAGGCCCAGATGGATTTCCTAATGAATTTTTTCAAATCTTTCAAGAGGGACTACTACCAATCCTAGCCAGGCTCTTCCATGAAATTGATAAAGCGGCAACACTCCCAAACGGCTTTTATGAAGCCAACATCACCTTGATACCAAAACCGAACAGAGATTCTGCCAAAAAAGAAAATTACAGACCAATATCCCTGA
>PVKC010034780.1:0-13618 GCA_004027635.1 Crocidura indochinensis
AATCCTGTATTTTTGAAAAATTGTGTTCAAGTTCAAAAAATACAAGAGTAAATATCAATATATGTATCATATATACACCTGTATTAAGGTTTGTTTAGATCTCAGATATCCTCAAAACAAATATAACTTCAATGCTCCAAGCTTCATGTCTTCCTTATATTTTGGCATGCTATTTTCTAATTATTTCAGTTCTTAGGAGATTTATAAATAGTTTACGATTTTTAATTGGTCTTCTTTTGAAAGGTTTTATGAATAACCTAATCTCTATTCAGAGATGGGAGAATTACAGATACTCACCATATTAGTTTTCTTGGTTTATTTTAACATTGTGCCCCAATCTAAACCATTTACAACAACAGGAATTATATTGTCTCATGATTTTAATGGGAATCTGAATCAGTGTATTAGCAGAGACCTTTTTTATTTTTTTAGCAGAGACCTTTTTACACTGAAGTATATGTGCCAGAATTCTTGTTCCTTCTAATTTCCCTCAGGCATATCTATATATTTCTTATATTTCTTCATTTTATATTTCTTGTCTGTGTCTATTTTAACACATCTCTTGATGATTGTTTTGAAATTATCCCATTTCTATAACAATACCAGCATGGTATTCTCTAGTTATTCCATGTTGTGAAGATTGCATATATTCATCCTTTCTTAGAAGTGCATAGTGTTCCATTGTGTATATATCACAGTTTCTTCACCCATTGTGTAGATACATGATTTCAGACTATAGCAAAATAAATATTCAGTGGAAAATCTTGTTCTTGATTTATCTTAGTTAAAATCCACAGTGAATTTTTGTTGCCCAGTATATTTTGAGTCAAATTATAATACGTTGTTTTCTACTAGTTGTTCAAGAGGTTAATCAGACAGTAATATCAAGGTATTCTATTGCTTCATAAATTTTAAATGATGAGGAAAAACATTTATATAGCTCATGTATGGACTTCTGTGGTTAATTAGAATAAAATTTGAATATTAATTTATGTTAAATTGAAGAAGACATAATGATGAACTCAAAGTGATTGTTGATTATATGCAGCATCTTGAATGGAAATTAAAAGTGATTATTTTACATGCTTATTGTAATTGTATCGGTTTTTAGCAAAAGATGCAAGTTCTAATTGCAACCATTTTCTAGCTGTAGAAAATTACTGGTTTGGGGCCGGAGAGACAGCATAGCGGAAGGGCATTTGCCTTGCATGCAGGACGGTGGTCAAAATCCTGTCAATCCATATGGTCCCCGAGCCTGCCAGGAGCGATTTCTGAACATAGATCCAGAAATAACCCCTGAGTGCTGCTGGGTGTGACCCAAAAACCAATAAATAAATAAATAAATAAATAAATAAATAAAAATTGCTGGTATCAATAACACCCACAGAAATTGAACAGAACAGATCTACTATCATCTCAGAACAGTTCTCTCCAAGTTCTGTGATTGCTGAACCAGCCAAAAGGAGTGGCCATACTCCTTTGTTTTTTAGTAGCCGTTGGGTTGAATGAAAAATATTAAAATATGACTTAATGTCTTGGTAGAAAAAAACTGTAGTAAAATGAAATCTAAACAAATTTGTAAAAATTTCCTTGGGTTTTTTTTTTTCTCTAAAGTGAGGAATGGAGAGAAATTTGAGGAGAAGATGATTTTGTAATGCCAGAAATCAGTTTTCTCAGTGGATAAAAATGAAAAGATGTAGATTAATTGATGAGGTCAGAGAGAGAAGTGGAATTGCTGCAAAAATATTCTCATGTTGTGAGATAGCTTAGTTAGGATGTAAACAGACTGACTCTAACCAAGAGAGAGAATAAACAGATTTCATTTACTGTAACCAAAGGGAAGATAGACTATGTGAGAATAGATTCAGCAATGTATTGGTTGTTTTGTAGGAGGTGTTGGTGATGGCTTTAGTATGTTTCCATTTTGTAGAGGCCAATGTGCTTGGACCTCACCAACTATGCTCAGGACTTGTGGTTCTGTGTTCAGCACTCCAGGATTGCAAAGGGGGAACATATGGAGTATATCAAACCCTGGTTGACAAGGCAAATACTCTACCCACTGTATATTTCTCTGGTCTCTATGCATATTATCTCTTGATGCTTTCAAACACTGGCTAAGAATGAGTTTTTCTTAATATGTCACATTAATTATACTGTGTCCAAATTAGTAGGTACAAGTTATACATTGTGAAAGAAGATTAGCTCAAATAAAATTTTATATTGAAAATTAAAATTTTAAATTACCTGAGAACACATCAGTTTGGAAATGATTCACATCATGGTTATCATCTACTTTTTATGCTATAATAATCATACTTATCATGGAAAGTGTTATTGCTCTCATTTAAGTGTTTTTCTTTGAAATACTATAGAAAGCATAAATATCAATATCACCTTTGATTGTCAAGTACAGAAATGTATATTATTACTTTACGCAAAAGTTAAAAGCATCACAGGGTAAATGACCAATTTCTTTTTCATTATAGAGTAAATGATATTTTAATTCATATAAATCTGGGACAAAGTAAAATGCACATCTGTGCATTAGATTGTATTCCAATCTAATCATTCCAATCCATCTTATCAAATAAATCATAACATTTCTTATCAAACTCTCAAAACAACTCTTATTGCTTTTGAGAATGTTTAAACAGACTCTTAACAAAGAAAATAAAGTATCCCCTTTTTTGTACTTTGTGTCCAAAAGACAAAAGTCTGTATTTTATCTTTCTATTAGCAAGTACTAAAAGAAATTTAAGGGTGGGTTATGTCCAAGAAGAATAGCCCCAAATTTGCTAAAATTATAAATGTATAAACTGCATTTAGAATGTTCGGCAAGCTTAAAAGGATGTTTGGAATTAGGTTCTTAAAACTGTGGGATTTAGTGTAATAGATTTGGCAACAAAATCAGTGCAGTTCATAGAACTGATGAATTGATGCAGAACCAACTGACTAACATGTACCATGTGTTTGCTTTGGCAGAGAATTTGGAAAAATAATTTGGAGAAAAAATTATATTATTCAACTGATTTTACTTCTGTTGTTGTTTTGTGGGATTAAAAAATTCTAATCAGACTTGCAAAGGTAGAGTTCACAAAGATCTTCCCGCTGATTGGGACCATATTTGGACTTTTCTTACCAAAAACAAGATGGAAGAGAACAATTTTACTCATTTTTCATCATTGCTTATTCTCAAAAACAGATATTAATTAGTCCTTTAGTCATTGATAGACATGTTTATCAATATACTCTTTCTAAAAATGCTTTGCAGTAATTTCCAATAGCATATGGAGTTTTCTATTTAAAGATATCAAGTATTAAGTATGCTCATCTAAAACATTGTTAATAATAAGGATTTGCTTTATTGATTCAGTTATCAAATTAATCCTGGCTTTTTTTTGTGTAGTTTGAATATATCCACAAGGTTTCAAAGAGATTATTGGTCTGTTAATATCTTGGTTTTCTTACTCTTTACCAATTATAAACATATTAACCGCATGATGGACTAAACATGGACACAGCTCTGATTCCATTTTATGTGGTTGTATGTTACTGCATAGGATTTTAGAACCATTTTAATATTAGACTATACTCCTAACTGGGCTTCTGGATATTGGCATATTCCCTCTTTAGCTTAGCTTAATTTTCTGTTTTATATTGCTAAACCTTAAAAAATTCTTATACCTGGAGACAGATCAAATCAGGCTTTTTTCATAACTTGACATTAATAACCAGATAAAAGCTGCAGATTTATGAAATAGATTTTCTGAAGTGAAGAGAAAACACAATCTAATGTTTTTTTGAGTTCTTAAATAAAAATTTTTATTAATGTGACATTCAGTTGCATTGTATAAAATTGGTAATAATTATAGATATTTAATGTCTAAGATAGCTAAAAAGATAAAATAAACTTTGTGCTATGTAGTATAGTTAGTACATAATATCCATTTTTTCTTCCCCCTAGATAATAAAGTCTTAGGAATAAAATTTAGACTTAAAAATGGGTTATCATTTTATTTGTTTTTAATGTTTGATGGACTGTAGCATCAAATCTAATGATGTAGGATCTGTAAGAATATACCAGGAAGAGTTATGAAGAAAAACTCAAGACTTAAGAAAATTTTCTAATATCCACTAATTTTTGTTGTTTTGGGGACACACCGAGCAGGTTTACTCCTGGCTCTGAATGTAGAAATAAGGCCTGGTAGAGTCAGGAGACCATACTAGGTGCCAGGGAACCTGTTTCTCCCATATACAAGGCAAGCAACTCCCACTGTACCTATTTGTTCAGTCCTTCACCCTTTCTTTTCCTCATTCTTTTTAATGTAAAGAAGAAAAGTTAGAATTAATACCTCAAAGTAAAAAGCATTAAAAAAAAGTAAACATATGTATAGAGAACATATTGGCGTTCCCATGTTTCTGAGAAGTTTAAGTTCTTTGAGATATTCATTTCCTCTTATGTTTCTTTTTTGTCTGTTTTTGTTTGGGGGGCCATACCCAGTTGCTGCTCAGAGGATACTTCTTGCTCTGCACTCAGAAATCGGTCCTCATAGACTTGGGTAACATTATGGAATGATAGGGATCGAACCCAACTCCTTCCTGGGTCGGCCACATGCAAGACAAACACCCTACCGCTATTATTCCTCTGGCCCCTTCCTCTTATATTTCTAATTAAAACTCTAATATTGAAAACATGATTGAAAAATTTTTTCTTAGATATTTTGAGGATTCAACAAATGTTAAAGTGGACACATTGGAGATTATTTGATTCAATAGTGTATCAGATTTTACATTAAGGCATTGTTTCTATGAATCTGGAATAGCAAAATAAAGCTGTTAATTTTGATGATTTTTTTTATCAATTCTGTAAAATACGATTCTGAATATTTTCAATTCTATATTATATGGATTTAATAATCATTCAAAAATATACCTAATACAAAAACTACTTTTATCTGATACAAGAGAGAATAAGATATTTTGATTATTTTACTAATAAACACATTTAGCTGCTGGACTTAAAATAACCTAAAAACTACCAGGAATAATGTATATATTCCTCACCCCAATTCTCTCTCTCTCTCTCTCTCTCTTTCTCTTTCTCTCTCTCTCTCCCTCTCTCTCTTTCTCTCTCACTGTCTTTCTCTTTTCATCCATTCATTTTCTATGCCTATCAATTGCCCTTCCCTCTTTATCACTTTTTCCAGTAAATATATGAAACCCTCATAATAAACAAATAATATATATAATACATATTAATTATTAAGTAATATTTAATATCAATATCACTTCTAATATAATGTTCAGATATATAAAATGCTATGTGTAATATACATATTGTTAAGAATTACTATTTTATCACAATTTCAGTAGCCTCCAGATGTTTGATGCAGCATTAAATATAGATTTATTTACTGATAAAGCAAGTACTGTTGACTTTTTTGCTCTGTTCTATGCCAATTCTATAGTATATGGTACACTAACACAGTAAATATTAATTGTTTTAGATACCATTAATTTTCCAGTAATACATTTAGAATCGTCATATATTTAATTTTGTAATACATAAAGATAGCACTGGCACAAAATACAGTGATGCTTTTATTCACTGTGTATTATATTCATCTATAATTGTTTTATCTTTTATAGTCATCAAATTATTTAATGTATAACCAGGACCTGTAAAATAGAAAGAAAAAATATTTAGTAGGGTCAGCAATAAAAAAATGCAGTGTTAGCAAGAGCTGGTAATTCAGGCAGTAATAAAAACCATTTTTTAAGATTTGTTTGTTGTTCATAGTTTCAAATATTGCTGGCCCTTTATTTTCCTTCTGGCTATATTGATCAAGGAGAAATGAAGTAGAGGTATTTGGTTTGATTTGATCACAGAAAATAAAAATATTTTCTTTGAAATATAACTTGGATCATGGTTTCATAGTTTTGGTGCTAATGCTGAACATTCAAGATGAATGCTTTTAGAAATCCGTGGTCAATAGTCAACCCTTGGCTTGAGCACTGAAGTCTTAAAAATGTGGTATCATTAAAATACCTCTACGTTGTATGAAATTTCCTGCAGCTACAAAATGTGTATTTGGTCTGGCATTTTTTTGCATTAGTTAAACACACAACATGCAGATTTTTATCTATAACTTCTGTTCATTTACTTGTGGCTACTTTAGGAAGTAGTTTTTCTTTTCCTTACTTCCACTGTGAAAAATGCAAGATCTTAGTGAGTATAATTTGTCTACTGTATAACAGAAGATATTTTGATATTATTTCCTGAATTTTTAAGACAAACATTTATTATACCTTAAGAAGTTAATGGCTTTATTTGTTAGGGATATTTTTTTTCTGGAAGAATAAAACAGACTCAAGTAGGTTAATAAATTTACTTTCTACTCAATAACAGCTTTTGAAGAAAATGGTTCAAAATTTTAAGAAAACAGATAATAAGCAATCTCACCTGGGAGACTACTTTTAGCACAGTCTTATCTTGAAATAAACATTTTGAATTAATTTTGAATTTAAAATAATCGTCCATATAATAAATTGATATTTTCTACCTGAATTTACACACTAAGTTTAGAACTTAAAGGTATTGAAAGTTCAGTTTTGGTTGAGTAAAGAAATGCTAATAACCTGTCTAGTAGTTGAATTTAAGCATACTAGCTTGTGACTTCATTGCCAAAACAAACAGAAATTTATTGCCTGCTATTGCAACCAATCTAGTTAGGTAATACTTCATTTTGAAGGCATCATAAAGGAAATAACTTATTCTACTAAAATGAATTTTCTCCATAAATACTTCAAAGTTATCATTTTAAAGTCAAAGACAGGCAAGTTATTTTCTTGTTGAAAATCATAGCTTCCCTTTGACTTAAGATTAATTAATGATTAATTAAGATTAATGTATTGCTTTAACTTCTTCCAGTATAGTTCTGCTGCATTTCATTGACTGCTTTAGTTTGCTCACAACTCTCTTGATCTATCGTTTAACGAATTGTTTGATTCTCTGGATGTTGTTCCATATAACACAGCTTCCCATAGATTTACTATGCTTATCTCTGTGTTTTCATAGCCTTAAAGCATGCTTGTAACATAAAAATCATGGTAAAGGGTCATACTATTCTTTTAACTATTATTAGCCTTTCTCACAAAATCAAAAGCTAATAGTGGTCAGGAAATTTTTCTTTCTCCTCTCCATACCTCATAGTTAGACAGTAGCATGTTGTTTATTCTCTCTCTATATATATATTAGGGTTTTTTTCATCTTTATATTAATGGAATGCTGAACCATCACCCCAATTCCTAAGTACTTTTAGTTTGAAGTTTATTTTGAAGTTATTTCACTTATATCAAATCTTTAGATCATCCCAAATCCTATCTTTTCACTCTTTCTTTCACAGTTTGTTTCTACATATCTTACTACTTCTATTTATTTTTATTTATTTCTATTTATTTTAAAAAATTTTATTTAGTAAATTGCAGGGTTCATTTAAAGGTTATGATCACCTTTAACTGTTGGTTTCCTGAAAAGATCTTTATCATTTCTTCACATTTGTATAAGCACCTAGCTGAGTAAAATATTTTTGAGTAAAGATCTTTGGTATTTAGCACTAATCATATATATCATTTTCATTTATTATTTAGAATATTTTGTTGGAAAAATCTACTGAAAGTCTTATGAGGACCCAACCTACTTTCTTGTGCTTTTCAGATGTTCTTTTTATGTTTTATACTTATCATTTTAATTACAAAATATGGGTGTGCCTCTGTTTGGGCTTATTTTTGCATTGAACTTTATAACCTTTTTTTGTTTGTTTGTTTGTTTTTGGGTCACACCTGGTGGTGCTCAGGGGTTACTTTTGGTTCTGTACTCAGAAATTACTCCTAGCAGGCTCAGGGGACCATATGATGAGATGCTGAAGATTAAACCCAGGTCAGCCATGTACAGGCAAAGGGCTATTGCTCCAGCCCCAGCTTCCTTTATGAATTTTTACTGTTTTCCTCAACTTAAAAAAGGTTCATCCATTATTTCCTCAAATAAAAATTATCTTTTTCTCCCTCCCTTTTCTCTGAGTTCAGAATTGTTTTGATATTTTTTCACAAATATCTTATTTTATCGTAATTAAACACTCCCTTTTTTGTGATTTTATTGCTGTCAACTGCTTTATCCCTAAGCTATATCTCCCATTCTGCTCCCAAACTCACTGGCTATTTGAATGGTCTCCACTACCTTTTTTAGGCTCACTTGAATTTTGACAACTTCTAGTATTTGTTGAGTTCCTACATTGTATACTTTTTCATTCAGGTATTGTATTCATTAATCATATAATTTCTTTCTGCATTTGATCTACATTTGATCTTTTTTTTTTTTTTTGGTTTTTGGGTCATAACTGGTGGTGCTCAGGTGTTATGCCTGGCTCTGTGCTCAGAAATCATTCCTGGTAGGCTCAGGGTACCATACGTGATGCTGGGAATCGAACACAGATCTGTCCTGGGTTGTCCACATGCAAGGTAAATGCCCTTCAGCTTTGCTATTTTTCTGACACCACACTTGATCATCTTGATCTATTCTTTCTTTCTGTTTTTACTTTTCTCTTTCTTTTTCTTTTTTTTTTGGTTTTTGAATCACACCCGGCAGTGCTCAGGGGTTACTCCTGGCCTCAAGCTCAGAAATTGCTACTGGCAGGCTCAGGGGACCATATGGGATGCTGAGATTTGAACCAATGACCTTCTGCATGAAAGGCAAATGCCTTATCTCCATGCTACCTTTTTGTCCCCACTTAGTCTATTCTTAATGACATTGTCTTCCATAGATGTTCTCCTTCTAGTGAGCATCATTAGGAATGTAGTTTTGCATAGCAAAAGAAACACAAGGTAAAATTAAAAAAGCATATTGAATGGGAGAACACATTTGCATACATTACATGAGATGAAGAGCTAATATCTCAAATATATAAAGCTCTCACAAAGCTCAAGCAAAAATACCCACTAAATCCAAAAATTTCATAAAGAGGAAATGAACATTTCCCCAAATAAGACACATCAGTGGGCTAGGAAAAAAGTATTCATCATCACTTACTATTAAGGAAAGAAAAATAAAAACAATAAGGTTCTAGTTCATACCAGTAAAGCTGCCATATCAAAAAGACTGGGAATAACTTGTGTTGAATGGGTTGAGAAATTGACTTTAGTCACTGTTGGTAAAAATATCATCTGGTACATCCTCTCTGGGAAGTAGTATGACCATTTCTCAAAAGGGTAACAATAGAATCCATTATTACTCAGTGATTCAGCTTCTTGCCTTATAATGCTAAAAAACAAAAACATTCTAAAAGACATGCACACTTCTATTTTCTGTAGCACTTAGTACAGTAGTCAGAATATAAAAAAGCCCAAAAGTCTTACATTTGACTAATAAATCAAAAAATAGTGATATATATGAAATGTATAGGTAGATGCAAGAAAATATAAAAGTATGCAGTTATCTGCAATGTATATAGAAATATAGAAACTATGCTAAGTGAAGTAAGTCAGAGGTAGGATAAATATTGACGATTCGACTCATCTGTGGAATATAGAAAAACATAAGTCAAATCAATAACAAGTGCATCAACAAGCAAAATTATGTAAATTAATTTATCTCCAATGAGGTCATTAAATCATTGTCAGAAGGTTTAGCAAATTCTTGCTGCTGGCTGACCACACTTCTACTTCACTTCATTTGTTTCTGAACAGTTGATGGCTTTAGATACATTGTGATCTTAGTGTATTCCATGGGAATGACAATATTAAACAAAAATGGTGTTGTTATGTGGTCCAAGAATTTCAAGCACTGTTTATGTTACTATGGCTTTTCTGTGGCATGTTTTTATGCTTTAGGACTTGTGGAAGTACAAAATAGCAGCAGCAGCAGCAGCAGCAGTAATAGTAGTAGTAGTAGTAGTAGTAGTAGTAGTAGTAGTAGTAGTAGTAGTGGTAGTAGTAGTAGTAGTAGTGTGTGTGTGTGTGTGTGTGTCCACATTTAATGCTTAACTAAAGTTTTGGTAAGATTTGTGTCTCTGCAGAGACTTTCAGAGGAGTGGTGAAGCAGGGTCATTAGTGAAGTAATAATTGTGGGTGTATGTCGGATATGAACACATATAAGACATAAATAAGTTTAACTAGAGAGTTATTAGTCCAAGGAGAAAGGCAGCAATAAAGGTAATAAAACTCTTGATTCTTGAATTAGCAGAATACCAGCATTCCTGGGGAACATCCTATGGAATGGGGTCCTGTATTCATTCTTGCCCTGCTGCTTTCCCCTGAAGAACATACACAGAGATTTTTATAATAGATTACTCTTCCAAATACATCTCCCTTTGATACATAAAACCAGTTAAATCTTTATTAGTATTAGTTAAATAGCTGATCCTCTTCCCATGCTGATTATCCCTGAATAGTAAATATTATATGCGGAGGACAGGGCTCTCAATCCAAGAAGAGGTGAGCCCCCTGATTTTCTCTCTTGTGTCTGTCTTGTTTTCTTTCTTCTTTTTTTTAAGGGTTTCTAACTTAAAAACAATTTTTTGGGGGGTTTTGGGGGCACACCCGGCAGCGCTCCGAGGTTACTCCTGACTCTATACTCAGAAATCGCTCCTGGCAGGCTCAGGGGACCATATGGGATGCCGGGATTCGAACCACCGGTTTTCTGCACGCAAGGCAAACGCCTTACCTCCATGCTATCTCTCTGGCCCCTTAAAATTTTTTTAAATATAAACATCATGGTTAGAAGGTGGTTTATGCTACAGATTTTATTTTTGTACAGATAAAGTTGTTCTTGAGTTTCAATCATACAATGTACAATAACCCTCACCAATGTGAATTTCCTGTCATCAATGTCAACAGTTTTTCTTCCTGATACCCTCTATCCTTCCACCCACTCTCCCCAGGCATTTTTGTTTGTTTGTTTTGTTTTTGGGTCACACCCAGCGGCACGCAGGGGTTACTCCTGACTCTACGCTCAGAAATCGCCCCTGGAACCGGTGAGGTGGTGCTAGAGGTAAGGTGTCTGCCTTGCAAGCGCTAGCCAAGGATCAGGGTCTCGATTCGATCCCCCCGCGTTCCATATGGCACCCCCAAGACAGGGTCAATTTTTGACCGCTTAGGCAGGAGTAACCCCTGAGCATCAAACGGGTGTGGCCAAAAAACAAAAACAAAAGCAAACAAACAAAAAAAAAGATAAATCGCCGCTGGCAGGCATGGAGGACCATATGGGATGTCGCGATTTGAACCACCATCCTTCTGCATGCAAGGCAAACAACTTACCTCCATGCTATCTCTCCAGCAGGCATTTTACCTCACTCTTTCTCACACTATCTCTCACTCATTTTATTCTTTTTTGACACTTGTTTGCAGTACCGTTAATGATGGAGTGTCATGCGTGTCTCTTTCATATTAGACACCTCTCTAACTGCACTCTCTGATGCTGTGGTAAGCTTCCTACCATGGACTGATCCTCCTAACCCTCATCTCTATCGTCTCTGGATACCATCCCCATACGGTGTTTTATTTTCCTTATAGTCCATAGATGTGTGAGACTATTCTCTGTTTATCCCTCTCCCTCTGACTTATTTCATTCAGAATGAAAATCTCTATGTCCATTCATGTATAAATGCATTTTATAACTTTATTTTTCATAACAGCTGCTTAGTATTCCATTGTGTAGATGTACAACAGATTCTTTAGCCACTGTTGTTGGGCACCTGAGTTGCTCCAAGGTTCTGGTTATTTAAATAGTGCTGCATTGAACATAGGAGTTTAGAGAATGTTTTTGCATTGTGTTTTTGTGTTCATAGGGTATATCCCTAAAAGTGGTATTGTTTGATCTTATAAAAGCTAATTGTCCAGTTTTTTAAAGGAATATCCATATTGTTTCCAGAAAGGTTATTGTTTTCCAGAAATGTTGATTTAAACAGCATTTCCACCGGAAGTGAATGAGAGTCTCTTTCTTTCACATCCATGCCAGCACTAGTTGTTCTTGTTCTTTGTGATGTGTGCCATTATCTGTGGTGTGAGAAGATACCTCATTGTTGTTTTGATTTGTATACCCCAAATGATTAGTAATGTGGCATAACTTTTGTTGCGGTTGTTTTTTTTTTTGTTTTTGTTTTGGGACCACACCTGGTGACGCTCAGGGATTACTCCTGGCTATGCGCTCAGAAATCGTCCCTGGTTTTGGGGGACCATATGGGACACTAGGGATCAAATTGCAGTCCATCCTAGGTTAGCACATGCAAGGTAAATGCCCTACTGCTTGCACCACCATATCCCATGATGTGGAATATTTTTATGTCCCTTTTGGCCATTTGTATTTTATGTTTGATGAAATGTCTATACATTTTTTTCTCCCCATATTTGGATAGGATTAAATGTGTTTTTCTTCTTAAGTTCTTCCAGTACCTATATATCTTAGACCCTTTGTCAAATGGATATTGGGTGAATAGTTTCTCCCATTCTTTGGGTAGCCTTTGTATCCTAGTCACTATTTACTTTGCAGTATAAAAATTTCTCAGTTTAATGTAATCCCATTTGCTTATCTCTCTCCACTTGCTTAGACAATGGCATTTCCCCTTAAGGATTCCTTTAGTTTCAATGTCACAGAATGTTTTGCCTATTGTTTCCTCTATGTACCTTAAATTTTCAGATATGATATCTAGTTCTGTAATATATTTTGATTTGACTTTTTGCAACATTAAAGAGAGATCTGATTTAAATTTTTACATATATTAATCAGTTTCCCAGCACCAATGATTAAAGATGCTTTCCTTGCCCCTTTATAAAAACTAATTGGTTGCATATTTGGGAGTCAGTCTCAGAATACTCAAGCCTATTCCACTGATTGAGGTTATGTCTTTGTTCTAATATCATGCTATTTTAATGATCATTGCCTTATAGTAAATTTAAAGTTAGTAAAAGTGATGTCTTCCGAAAGATCAACGAAAGCAGAAGTTGGTTCTTTGAAAAAATAAACAAGATCGATAGACCACTGGCAAAACTAACAAAGAAACAGAGAGAGAGAAACTTGATAACTCGTATTAGGAATGAAAAAGGAGAGATCACTACTGATATGGCAGAGATTCAAAGGGTAATCAGAAACTTCTTTGAAAAGCTCTATGCCACTAAAAATGAAAACCTGGAAGAAATGGATAAATTCTTGGACTCTTATAATCTTCCAAGGTTGAAAGATGAAGACATAGCATATCTAAACTCCCCCATCACTATCGATGAAATTAAAACGGTAATCAAAGGCCTGCCCAAAAACAAAAGCCCAGGCCCAGATGGATTCACTAATGAATTTTTTCAAACTTTCCAAGAGGAACTACTACCAATCCTGGCAAGACTCTTTCATGAAATCGAAGAAACAGAAACACTTCAAAATACCTTCTATGAAGCCAACATCACCTTGTTACCTAAACCAGACAGAGATGCAACAAAAAAAGAAAATTACAGACCAATATTGCTGATGAATGTAGATGCAAAGATCCTCAACAAAATTCTGGCAAATAGAATACAATGCCTCATTAAGAAGATCATCCACTACGATCAAGTAGGTTTCATCCCAGGAATGCAAGGA
>PVKC010034781.1:0-13647 GCA_004027635.1 Crocidura indochinensis
AAATCATTCATTGAAATGAAAATAGTCCATAATAATATTGCCATCTATTTCCATTCCTCTCTACTTTCCTCAGAGGAGCATTTGCCATTAAATTTGTGATAGATAAATAGCCAACATGGAGCTAGGGCTTGGATCCTTCTAGTCTTTCATCCTTCCATTTAAACTTTTTCCAGTTGCAAGTTTATGTCCTCTAGCCAGTCCTCATCCATTCCAGTGCTGGTTGCTATTTGATATGGCTAAGTAATGAAGTGAAACAAAGTATTATGGTAAAACTATGCAAATCAACCCATACCTAAATCAAACTAATAGGCAGGTTTCTCACCCACTGCCAGCTCATTTGCTTCATGCTACCGGATATTGATTCTACTTGGAGAGGTAGAAATCTGTCATGCTTAAGATGCCATCTGTTCCAACTGCCAATGGAAGCTCCTTCTCCCTTACAGGTCTGCTGGCCAAGAGCTCGTCCCTAATTTCCTGCAGGCGTCTGAGCTCCATTAGGTTTCTACTCAACACTGAACAAAGAATCCCATCCATTTTCATTACTTTCCCAAACTGGATAATTTTATACTCTTATTCACGGCTTCTCCTGAGCCACAGTCACAAAAAAAGTCAATGGGAAAGAGGGCAGTTGTGGTGGAAGGATAGGGGAATTCCTGGGCAAAGGCAAAGAGTACAGCACCAAGTTTCACGGCATAGGACTTCATGACTATAGATTGGCATTGTATAGCAAAGATCAATCTTTTCCAAAGTAGCTTGCTCTGAAACTCTTTTTTTTTTTTGTTTTGTTTTTGGGTCACACCCGGTGACGCTCAGGGGTTACTCCTGGCTATTCGCTCAGAAGTCGCTCCTGGGAGGCATGGGGGACCATATGGGGAACCGGGGGATCGAACCGTGGTCCGTCCTAGGTTAGCGCAGGCACCTTAGCTCCAGCGCCACCGCCCGGCCCCCGCTCTGAAACTCTTAAAGAAAATATGTGTCTAAAAAAAATTAGATCAAGACACCTTTCCGGAAATATGGTGTAAAGTCTACTTTGAAGAACACTAGGGACACTTTAAGTGCTGTGGCTGGAGTTATGAAATAAAATATTCATTTTTATTGATGCAGATATGAAGACAAGATATGTGCTATATCAAGTTTTATGGAAACAAAGAGAGAGGGGTCTAAACAATTCAACCAGAAATAAAGCAGTGAACTCTAATTGTAATCTAATCAACATTTGAAAGGGTACTTGTCTTTCATAGGGCAGACCCAGGTTCCATCCCCAGCGCTACATATGATATCCTAAGCCTTACCAGGAGTGATCTCTGAGTGCAGAAGTGGAAAACCATCAATTTTGGCATGTGCCAATTTATTTAAAGAATAATAATAAAAATAAATGAAATTGTGTGAATGCATACTTGTTCTTTTCAAGGCATCTCTGAAGAAGACTCATCTTGAGAGAGGTGCCCGTGTTCACAGTGGGCCTCATGTACACTGATAGCTCCAATGGTGAGGTGAGTCTTTGAAAGATGAAGAAAATATGAAAGCATTTCCTGTGAGATGCTCCCACATTTTCAGTGAATCTGTCAATCTAATGTTGACAGTAAAATTATCTGATAATGCCTACTTCAATGTTGCTTAGTTCATACTTTGAAAAGGTGTATATTTAGAAAGAAAAACAATTTACTTGATATTAAAGATTTTGGATTTTTTAGGTTTTTTAAAAAAAAAAAAGAAAATTGATGAAAACAGAAGCAGATTCATGGCATGAATAATAATCCCAAAGTTCACCATATATTTCAAAAGTTAGTATGGCAGCCATGTCAAGCATCGTAGTTAACATGGCACAGAAAAGCTGCATATTTCTGTGGCCTTAAATAATTAAAAGTGCATGTCTCTAAAATATCCATGACTTATTAGAGATCAAGTAATGTATTTTTTAAAAGGAGAAACAATTGCTTATAATATATATCCCTTGGAATAAGTTCGTACTCAGCAGAATAACTTCCAGAATGACCTTTGTGGACCATTGTCAACTCTTTGAGGCTCCTGAACTTTGTAAGACCCTGTATTTCAAATATATAAGAGGAAATGAGCTTTTATGTCCTTCCAATTAACCACCAATTCCAGGTAATTTATTTGTAATTCAGAAATAATTTCATCTGTTTATGGTATCTACATAGGGGGAACTCAGAAGTATTCCCATTCCTCCTCACAGAAGTAAGATCCTGAGTGATTGATGTTGCCTCAAATAATTAATGATGGTACTGGATGATGATGGATGGAGGCCTTTATTTTTAGGCCCCAACCACGTGGCTCCATCCTCCATTAACCGGCTGGTCTGGGGACCAGGGTATTGAACTCAAAGGCAGGCTTCCAGAGAGATAACATCTTTATTGCCCTAATCAGCTGATGTGGCTGCTAACCATTTATGCTGCCATTCTTAGCTAGCCCTGCATCTTCTTTCATCCATGTCACCTCTGAGTCCCATGCTGGCAAAAGACCAAAAGCCAAAGACCCTAATCCCTTGGGCCCAAGCCCTTAAGTCACCTTTTCCAAGACCCCTCCCAGGAAGTAGGTGGGGTCTTGCAGGTAAAGTCACATGTCATCCGCCCAAGACTCCTCCCATAAATGGGAGGGACTCAGGTAGATATACCTAAATCCAAGGTGGAGTCAAAATTGATACATTCAGCCCTCTCTCTATGTACAGATATTCTTGTATACTAGTTAATTTTGTACATTAAGAACATCTAGAAATGTGGTTTTATACATGTATATTTACCAGAATTGATTTTTTTTAATTTTCCTTGGTATTTAAAGTTTTTCTTGAAAAAATAATTGTGTATATTTGTGTGGGTGCCCCAACTTGAGGGGGACACCAGTCAAAATATGGGTTACTCTTTCTTGGAGGGAGCTCACACATAAAAACAGATAAACACAGACCAAATAACAGACACAGAGACAAACAAGATTGGGAGAAGGATTATAGAGTGTTTATTGAAGTACAAGGTCCAGCTTAAATACCTTTTTGCGGGCAGAATTCTGCACATATGCATACAGATAGGGCATAGATACATTGAACAGGCAGGAATACCTAGATAACAGGACCCATCACAAGTGGGTCAGAATGTACAGATAATGGGAACTTCAGACAAGTTAGACTCAATTTCCCAGAGTTAAAATTCTATGCTTTCATTGTCTCTATGCAAGCTTTAAATGGTTACATTTACTTCTCAAGACTCCCTGGTTTAGCAAAGTTCTCTGCTTGTTACAAAGGCCCACCTGGCATATTTGTGTATATTTATCAACACATATTTATGGAGATGTTAATATAGAAAGATCTACAGCCAAATGAGGATGGGGGACAGGAACTTAAACAATGAGACTGTGTTATATAGGGACTCAAAGAAGACATCATGGGTCATGGGACCTTGCAACAAATCCCCAAATGTCTTCTAAGGTCAAGGATGGCTGGAGATCAATGGAGTCAATGAAGAGGGTAGAGCAAGAGTCTTAGAAAATGCATGTCGGTGGGAAATAAGAGATAGTTGTTACAGGAAGTTGAGGTGCTAAGAGTGTTTTTGGTCACCAAGGGCACTTTAATTCTTACTCTGAGTGAAACAGAAAAACAGAATTTTCAGAGTAACACATTTATAAGATTTCAATTCTAAAGTATCTTTCTAATGTCTGCCACAAAGGCAGGCAATGGAGAGGGGAGGAGGTGGGAGGAAAACTGGGGAGATTAGTGAAAGATAATGCACCCTGGTGAAGGGTGTTGGACATTGTGCGACTCAAATTCAATCATGAATAACTTTGGAACTGTGTGTCTCGCAGTGATTCTGGTTAAGAATTCATTTTGAAAAATAAAGTCTTTTTTTTTCTCTATGGCTAATAGGATAGAGCAAGGCAGAGAAAATCCAATATGAAACATGGAAAAGTTCATAATGGGAGCTACAAGTGAGCATGATCAAAAGTGGGCCTAGAAGAAATCATGGAGCTCTGGCTCTCCTTGGAAGTGGAGCCAATACTGTGATGATGAGAGACTGGATACAGGATATGAGAGAAAGAGAAAGAGAAGCATCAACAGATCTTATCAGGGTTTCAGCTTCAGGGCCTTGAATCTTTATCAAGTGATCAACTTTGCTACAGTGTGTGAGTGCAGCCATTGGACAGCAATGAATTCCCTCAGAGGGGACTATTTCACAACCAAGCTTCACTTCTATTTTTTTTCCTTTATTTAAAATCAAGTCTCCCAGCACTCCCCCGGCTTGGGAGAAAGCCTCCGGCACATGGTCTCTCCAACCCCCATGCCTGGTAGCAGTTGCATAACCTCAGTTTTTCTGATTAGTTCAGTGTGAAAATTTCTAATTTCAGTCATCGACTTTAGATTGCTTCTTACAATGTGCAGTAATGGAATTCAGGGGTTGCAAGGTAAGCACGGCCGCGGAGCAAAGCGTTGGGTATGGGTCCTGGAGAGGTTACTGTCCTTATTGTTCGGAGGCAGGCTCAGCAGAAAAGAGGCAGAAAAGAGGCAGAGCACATGGCCGGTGTTCTTTAAAAGTCTCTGGGTTCCCAATCACACACCTCGATTGGCCCCATGTGGGTCGGGTGGAGACATCTTACCGGGTGCGGGTCCTGGAGAGGCTACTGTCTTGGTTGTTGGGAGGCCGGCTCCACAGAAAAGAGGCAGAAAAGAGCCAAGCTTCACTTCTAAAAGCAATTGGCAGCTAATGTAATGCCTGGACCCTAACTTGGTGATGCTTTGCTCTGAGGAAATGGTAGCTTCTTGCTAGAAAGACTTTGGAGCTTCAATACCTGCACAATAACACACCCCAGCACTACTGCACACCTCCTCACATCCCTTGATTTTTGCTTCTTGATTATCTCTTCTCTCTATAGCTCAACCTCAGAGATCTCATATAGTGTTTGTGTGTGTGTGTGTGCTTGAGTGTGTGTGTGTGTGCTTGAGTGTGTGTGTGTGTGCTTGAGTGTGTGTGTGCTTGGGTGTGTGTATGTGTGCTTGGGTGTGTGTGTGTGTGTGTGTGCTTGGTGTGTGTGTGTTTGAGCTTTGTTACCACAGTGAGTGAGACAGAAAGACTAGGAGATTCAATTTGGCTAAAACTGGAGTTTTGATTGGTTTGGTTGCTCTCTGAATTAAATCTTGCATAGCCTCGGAGCCGGAGAGATAGCTTGGAGGTAGGGCATTTGCCTTGCATGCAGAAGGACAGTGGTTCAAATCCTGGCATCCCATATGGTCTCCTGAGCCTGCCAGGAGCGATTTCTAAGCATTGAGCCAGGAGTAACCCCTGAGCACTGCTGGGTGTGGGTGTGACCCAAAAACCAAAAATAGGAAAAGATAAAAAAAAACCTTGCTTTGCCTAAATATGTCCACATTGATATGCTATAGTCTTTAATACAGATAGCTCTGTTAACTCATATGTTCATGTCCCTGCAGAATTTGATTATAATATTTCACTTTCTTCAATGTCCTTATCTTCTGGTTTTGTAGTAGAGTAACGCTAGTCTCATAAAATGAATTGTCAATTTTATTGATATTTTCAAAAACACAGAAATAGACTTTGTTGCTTTTGCTCATCACTTTTGATTGATGTTTGTATTCATTATTATTTCCTTTCTCTTATTTTGAGTCTAATTCTCTTCTTTTTATAACCACTTAATTTTAGAAACTTAGATCATTTATTTTGGATCTTTCCTTTCTAATACAGTCATCAAAAATTATGCTTACTGCATTACCTAAAATCTGTGTTATATGCATTTCAATTTTTTCAAAATTTATTTTCTTTTCCAAAGAATGCAAATACTTAACTTATTACAAAAAAATTTGGGAAAAGTATTTACCATTCTTCTTTGGCTGATTAGTCCCTTAAAAATGATTTGCTTTGTCTTTGTTTTTGAAAGTGTTTTGGGGATGTTTTTCAGATATACTCTTATTAACATTTCTATTATATTGATATATATATATATATAACCTTCTTAAAGGTTATAGCTCTTGAGACTTATTTTATAGTCTATTATATTTTATTAGGAGGAGACTTAAGGACACGCCTGGCAGTACTCAGGCATTACTCAGGGCTCTGCAGTCAGAAATTAGTTCTGACAGGTTCTGGGAACAGTATAGGATGCCAGGGATGGAACTGGGGCAAGCACATGCAAGGCAAACACCCTGCCCACTGTGTTATCTCCCCAGCCCAAATTATTCTTCACCTTCAAAATATACAAAAAGGACCAGAGTAATAGCACAGTGGTAGGGCGTTTGCCTTGCATGTGACTGATCCAAGATGGACTACTGTTCTATCCCCAGCGTCCCTATGGTCCCTCAAGCCAAGAGCCATTTCTGAGCACATATCCAGGAGTAACCCCTGAGCGTCACTGGGTGTGGCCCCCCAGAAAAGCAAACAAACACAAAATATATATAGAAAGATAACCTTGCCTTTTGGGATGGTATATTTAAGAAATGCCAATTATGAGTAAGTAACAGGGGTAAGGCACATGCGCTATACGTGATAAACCTGTCCCTAGTTCAGATCCCCAAAGCTCTGTCAGATGAAATCCCTGAACACAGAACCAGGAGTAAGTCCTGAGCACAGTCGGTTGTGCTCCAAAAACCAGAATAGATATGCCAGTTAGTTCAAGTCAATTGATAATGTTATTCATCTGTCATATCTTTATTGATTTTTCACCTAATTTACAATCCCATTACTGATGAAAGAATCTTAAAATATCTAACTGCAATCCTGCAATTGCCTAATTTTCCTCGCTGTCCTATCATTTTTTCCTTCATAAAATTTTATAATCAGTAACTGGGCACATAAATGCCTGATTGCTATGTTTGTTGGTTATTTGAAACTATTATCATTTTGTCCCATTTATTCCTAGAATAGCTGTACCTTTCTGATATTATAGAGTCAGTCCAATATTACTGGGATCAGTAAGCTTATGTATGAAATATATTTTACTATCATTTGTGTTGCAACCTGTCTGTGTTTTTTATCTTTGAAGTAGCTTTCTTGCAGATAACTTATAAGTGTCTTGATAATTTTTAGCCAGTCTGACAATTCTATCTGAAATACTTCATAGGCATTTAATAAAAATTATCTGCTAAATATAAAATTAGAATAGTCAGTTTTCATTCCCTTTTGTTTCTCAGCTATACTCAACTAGGCAATGCAGGCTACATAGAAATACATGGAAATAATATTTTCTTCTACAATGTCAAAACTGAAGTGTTCTTGAGAATTATGATGTATTGAGAATGGATCAATATTCTGAGGTCATATATAAGAAATGCAAAAGTAAGAAAGGTAAAAGCAGTCTTGAAGGCACTGAAGTAGTTTCATTAACTATGAATTATGGGACCTGATGATGTTAAAATTTTGTTGGAGTTCAATGCCTTGAGTCAACTTTAAGGTTGAAAGTTATTGTGCAAGTTTTTAAAAATGTATCCATTTTTGCAGTAAAAAGTTGTAGGTTGATATATCATTCCTCATAGATAGTAGATATAAAAATTTGATTTTAACATCATAATATATTAAAATATATATGCCAGGCCTATTAATTTATTGTGAAATTTTAGGGTATTGATATGTAAATATAGAAATTAATACAATATTCAGGTCTATACTATGTTATGTGAGTTTAATAAATCCATAATGGGATGAGCCATCCCAGCTGTGCTCAGGGCTTACTCTTGACTCTATACTCAGTGCTCATTCATGATAATTCTGGAAGAACATTTGCAGTACCAGAGATAGAACTAGGGTTATTTGCATTCAAGGCAAGCACCTAAGCAGTTATATTCTATCTCTCTGGACCTATATTTTTTATTAAACTGTTACGTTGCTTTAATATTATAACATATGGAGTATATCTACTGTAATAATACCATTTTAAATACTTTTAAATTCATTTTAAATATTTAAATACATTTTAAATATTTAAATAGTACCATTATAAATACAATTAGTATTTCCATTCAACTTTCCCACAAAGTTTTATCTCAATAATAAATGCTTTTTAAGTTGGAAAGTTTTGATTTGTTATCCCATTTGCATTTTCATAGCAAAAATATATATACATTAATTTTAAAACATTAAAATTTGTATAGATTCTATTCTGTTCATCTGATAATAGACAGCTAATAAAAACATAATAAGCTATACATTTTGATAGTTATTAAACAAAAATATTTAATAAAAAAAAGAATGCATCTAAATAAGGTGAACAAATCTTTTCTATTGATTGATTTCATTGAATAAAATAGGTTGGGACACAACCCAGCTGTGCTCAGGGCTTACTCCCAGCTCTGTGTTCAGGCATCACTCTTAGTGCTGAGATGTTGAGATCAAAACCAGGTAGTCCACATGCAAATTAAGTGCCTTATTTGCTGTACTATATCTCTGGCTTCATAAAACTGACTTTTTTTTTAAGTATTGTTTGCAGAGGTAGATCTGCTTATTACTAAAATAGAAAAAAGTTTGGGATCAAATTTATTTCTACGCGTAATTGTTTTTCACAAGTTATACACTGAGAAAATGTATTTACATAAATAAATGGGAAGAGAAGCAGATGGTTCTATTAATTTTGCTGAATTATCTGAACTCCAAAATTACATGCCCAAATCACTCAATAATTTAAAAGAAATCATCTTAAATGATTTATTAGAATTGTATTTAAAGCAGTAAATTTGTTAACAAAACAGATTAAAGCTTTTATCATGAACTAGATAGGTAAGCCAATCACAATATTTAATACAATCCGTTCAACATTCCAGAAAGTTTTTAATATCCAGAAACAATAAACAAGAACAAAAAAATCCTGGTTGAATGTTTAGTTTGCAATGTGCTTATGAACACACATGCACAAATACATACATACACACAGCACCCTGCCTAATCTCTAGGAGCCATGCATGTATTATTTTAGAGCCGAGAAATGAAATTTAGAATCCTGCAATAAGAAATTGCCTACAGGATTGCAGGGAAGCTTTGCTATCTTCACAAGTGTCCTTTTTAAAAGAGACAAAATTTTCTGACTCAGAGGAAGCCATGCAAGATGCTATAATACAGGCATTAAAGTTGAAAGCAAGGCCACGAGCCAAGGTGAATGGTCACCCTACAGAAGATGAAAAACGGGGCCCGGGAGATAGCATGGCGGTAAGGCGTTTGCCTTTCATGCAGAAGGTCATCAGTTCGAATCCCGGTGCCCCATATGGTCCCCCGTGCCTACCAGGAGCAATTTCTGAGCATGGAGCCAGGAGTCACCCCTGAGCACTGCCGGGTGTGACCCAAAAACCAAAAAAAAAAAAAAAAGAAGATGAAAAACAAACAAACAAGCTCTAAATAAGCCAACAAAAACTGCAAGGAAACCACTTCTTTGGTAGAGTTTTTAGGCAAAATGTAGTTCTGTCAACCTTTTCCTTTTAGATCAAAGAGTTATCCTCAGGATTTTGATCTCCAGACCTCTAAGAAAATGCATCATTGCTCTAACCTACAATATTTATGGCTCTTGGTCACAGTAGCAACCAACAGTTAAAGGCAGATGGTAAAATAGGAGAAGGGCAGTAGCAGAAGTGAAGGCAGAAATGGCAAAAAAAATAAATAAATAAGTGGGGGGGGGGCCACCTTTGGCTTCTTCTACTCAAAGATTTCAAGAAAGTAACATGGAGGTGGAGAATTTAGAAAATTACTTCCTTAGAACACCCAAGAGCATCCTCAGAAAATTTTTCATGTTCCAAGATAAAGATGCTCACACTGGGAAAATCCCTGTGAATTAAACATCATAAGAGCAGAGCTCAGGAAATCAAGGGGTCAATGTTAGGGTGGTCAGTATATTGATAATAAGTTTTAAAAGAATTACAGAGGAAATGGATTGGGTCACGAGATCAAAATCCAAAATACCTAGCAGTGCCGACAGGAGGCTTGAAGATGTTGAGTGTAAGATTGTAAGTGGAGTATATACTCTCTGAGTGCATGACACATTTTCATTTATTATGGTTCAATCTATTGTCTCCAATGTTAATTTTGTATCAACTTCTAACGTTAATGTGAATTTACTAACACATTCATTTGGTTCTGTTTTGGGTTTCCTCCTTGGGAAAGTGTGCAAAAATAATTTGCTCTGTCCAAGTAAATATACATTTTGGAAGCATTCTACTGCTTATTTACAAATTGACCCTCAAAATATTCATAAACTCTTACTTCTTCCAGCATATGTGAGTGCCTGACGCTTTCTGACATCCTGGTCTGAATATTATTAGTAATAATCTATAAAGTATTTTGTATTTGATGGTGAACTTTATTTCTGCATGGGTTTAATTGACATGTTCATTACTGATATGATTAAATATCTATCTAAATATATTTATGACTCTGGAGGGTTCTTTATTTTGTTAAGTTTTTAGTATCATCTTTTTAGTTTGGTCGGGTTTTGAGTCACACCAAGTGAAGCTCTGGACTTATTCTTGGCTTTGGGTCAAAGATCATGCCTCATGATGGGGCTAAGGGGACCATATGAGATGCTGGGGATCAAAGGTCAGCAGTGTACAAGGAAGCATTCTGTCTGCTGTAACATTGCTGTAGTCCCAACATTTAATAAAGTAAAATTGTTTAGTTCAAAGAACTTTACTTGGAAAATATGAGAGAGAGGGGGTAGAGAGAGAGATTTAAGAGAAAAGACAGGCTTCTCCAAAGTGGTAGAAACCTTCCCAGTATATATCTTAATAAGCCCTACCAATGCATTATGCTGATGCTATTCTTTTTCTTTGTAATTCAGTGATAACTCAATTCTTCAACTGTTTCTCTCACAGTGATTCTCACAGCCCCCAGTGAACCTGGAAAAGACAGTGCATGACTCTCATTACAGATGAGCAAACTGTGACTTCGAAAAAGGAACATTGTCCCAGTTTTCATGGTTCATAAAAAAAGAAAGATCTCAGAAGAGATGCCAGATGTTCCAAATTCTAGTGAAATATTTAGTCTAAATTCCACGTTCCGGCACATTGTGACTGTGAGACTTAGAACAAAGAATCTGTAACACCTGGTTGGTAACCCAGGTCCAGCTCCTTTGATAAACATCTAACTGGGAAAAAATTGTTATTCGTGCCAATATGCCCACATTTCTCCTCTCAATATCAATATCTGGAAATAAGGCCCAGAGGTGATAGAATGACCTGGGTTCAATTCCCAACACCACATTTTCCTACCCAATGAGGCTCTGGAGTTTTCCAGCACATCTGGGCTAACCCAGGTACTTTCAACGAAACCTTAAAATCCAAACAACATAAAACCTTCATTCATGTTCCAACTACCTACTATATGGAGGGTGCCCCAAATCTCTGGAGCACTGCTTATGAGCTCCTCAAAAAGAAGGGAAAATAAGAAATATTGGGAAAATATAAAATTTATAATAAAAGATGATAAATGTCATAAGTAAAGTGCTGTGCTCTTCTAGGATAAATCCTTTAGATCTAACAGCTGAAAACAATTTTTAATTTTCTCCTACCATCCCCAAACCTTATCTTAGAAGTAATTAAAAAGATGAAACACATTATAGAGTATCTGGCAAAAAGGATTCTGGATGGACTAAGCTGCTCCATTGACTGAGTGATCAAATCAGAGATTAATGAAATTCTAAGAATTAGCCATAAGATGTACAGTATTAAGATAAGGCTAACATTATTTGACCTGTGTATGCCAGTGGGATAAATAGGAACCCGACCTCACAGCGCATGCAAAAATCTACTCAAATTGGATCACTACCCTATGTCAAAGGGTCAAAGCAGTACAACTTTTCAAAGGAAATACAGAGGTCAGTCTTCACAACCTTAGACATGGCAATAGATTCTTAACTATGATGCCAAAATCAGAGATAGCAAAGAAAAAAAAGCAAGCTAGACTTTCTCAATGTTAAAAAAGCATTGTGTGTTGCGGGGGGTGATGCTATGGGATGCACTCTGGGAACATTGGTGAAGAGTGGATGGTGATTGGATTGGTGATGGGATTATCTCTGATTCATTGATTGTCTGAAACCCAACTATGAAGGGATTTGTAAATCACAATGGTTTTAATAAAATAAAATAAAAATTGAAGAAAGTTTCTATATTTCAAGGGAGACTACCAAGAAAGTTGGAAAATAACCCAGAGAATAGAGGAGTCTGTGTGTATTATATGTCTCATAAGAAGTTGTTTCAGAATATATAAAGAATTCCTATGAGTCGATACTAAAGATACATAACTATAATTTTAATAAGCAAAGGATCTGAAAAGACCTTCCTGCAAAGAATAAAAATGAATGAACAAAAGTCACATGAAAAGATGATGCTAAGCATCATTAGCGACCACAGAAAAAGAAAAACAGTCAAACCACATTCAGAAGCAGTATTTTCAACCTACAAGGAGAACTGAAGGTACTGAACAAATGATGATGAAAGTGTGGAAAAATCAGCTCACCCCTTTACTGTAACGCAGTGTAAAGTAGCACAGCTAATTCAGGAAACATTTAAGCAAAGTCTCACAGAGTTCTCACTGAAGCACCATTTGATGTGTATTTCTAATTCTCTGCAAATATCAAAGGGAAGTGAGAATATGTCCACACAAAAACAGATAAAAAAATTGCAAAATTCATAGAATTCAAAAGATGAAACAATGCAAAATTCTATCAACTAGTAAGTAAATATGATATAATATCTACTATCATACAAAATATATTAATCACAGAGATAGTACAGGAGGTAGGACACACTTGTCTTATACATGCCCTGAACACCACCAAAAATAAACACTGAGCATAACTGGCTGTGGTCCAAACACAAATTTAAAAAAATAAAAATTTTTAAGTGATATGTAAATATAAAGGAATATTATTGGATCATCAAAATAAATGAAATGTTGATGATGGACTCAGTGGTAGAGTACATGTTTTGCATGGGGGGTCCAGTAAAACAAGAATGTGCATGAACTTTCAAAGCATTCTTTTAAGTGAAAGAAGCCATAAAATAGTCACATACTATCTGACCTCATTTATGTACAATATACAGAAAAGAAAAATCTATTGAGACAGAATATAGATTGGTAGCTACCTAAAGCTGAAGGTGGATGGAGGAATTAGGACCTTAACACTCAGGAGTTCAAAGTTTCTTTTTTTTTATTTTTTTTATTTTTTATTTTTATTATTTAAACACCTTGATTACATACATAGTTGTGTTTGGGTTTCAGTCATGTATAGAACACCGCCCATCACCAGTGCAATGTTCCCATCACCATTGTCCCAAATCTCCCTCCTCCCCAACCACCCCCCGCCTGTACTCTGGGCAGGCTCTCCATTTCCCTCATAGGTTCTCTTTTTTAGGACAGTTCAAAATACAGTTATTTCTCTAACTAAGCTCACCACTTTTTGTGGTGAGCTTCCTGGGGTGAGCTGAAACTTCCAGCTCCTTTCTCTTTTGTGTCTGAAAATTATTATTGTTGCAGGAATGTCTTTTCCTTCTCCTTAAAACCCATAGATGAGTGATACCATTCTGCGTTTTTCTCTCTCTCTCTGACTTATTTCACTGAGCATGATGGATTCCATGTACATCCATGTGTAGGAAAATTTCATGAATTCATCTCTCCTGACAGCTGCATAATATTCCATTGTGTATATGTACCACAG
>PVKC010034782.1:0-13652 GCA_004027635.1 Crocidura indochinensis
GAGGGAGGGAGGGAGGGAGGAAGGAAGGAAGGAAGGAAGGAAGGAAGGAAGGAAGGAAGGAAGGAAGGAAGGAAGGAAGGAAGGCTTTTGCCTTGCATGCATCTAATCTAGGACAGACCTTGGTTAGATCTGTGGCATCTTATATCATCACCTGAGCCAGTTGCCATTTCTGAGTGCATAGCCAGGAGCCTTGAGAGTCACTGGGTATGCCTCCTCTCACACACACACAAAAAAGCATTATCAAAAATTTCTGCAATCAATCTTTAGTTGTATATCTAAAGAGACATTGATATTTAAATATGCATATTTAAAGTGACAGATCACATTATGTTTAGAATAATTTGATCATTTTTGATAACATGATTTCTAGAGTGTTAATGTATGCACAGAATACATTAATTGTTTAGTACTTCAGCCACCATCACAGTATCACCACAGTGTCTATATTATTTTTATTTTCCCTTTCATTATTGAACTTCACTCTTTCTCTCACCAACCTCATCAGGTGTGTTTAGTTATATTAAATGATTTTTTAAAATGGTCAATTACTGTTTTACTGTTTTTATATTTAGTACATTACTACTTTAAATGTATAAGATTTTGTGTCATTTTCTTAAGAGTATTAATTAATCAAGGTAAAATATAATCAATGGTCAATAGTACTGTGATATTCATGTTATAATATTAATATATAATTTTAACACATTTCATTTACAGATTAAATTTGAAACAAAACATCTGACTCTAATTGCCAGCCAACTAAACAACAAATTTATGATTCTTATGTACTTTGTTCCAACCTTAAATACTGCGTAAGTCAACTCTACTACAAAAAGAGAATTTATCATTTAACTATGGTGAAGTTATTCATAGCAAAATATGGAACAATGCAAATGTTTTAAGTGTGCAGTGACTTATAAATATTGTCCCCTCTTTTCCAGGATATTTTTATTATGTGTACAATTAATATCAGAAAACTTTTAGCATTTGAATAATTTACAAGACTGTGGATTGATGTTTTAACTTTAAATTCAGATGAACTAAAGACAAAAATTTCCATGGCAAGAGAAGCTAATAATGCATGAAGTCAGTTTTTAAAGCAATAGAAATAGTATAGTGAATAAGGCAATTGCCCTGCAAGTGGCAGATCATTGCTTGATCCAAGAACCACATATGGTACCCAGAGCATTGCCAAGGTTTATCCCTGAGCACAAGCCAGAAGAAAGTTCAATATACAACTGAACGTGTCTTCAAAACAAACTACTAAACAAGAACTTTTAAATGATTGATAATAATTTCACATATAATTCAAAATTACAGATCATAATCTAGAATCAGATTATCATTTCCTCTGTTTACCCCAGATGAAAAGCACATCCAGTATAATGTCAATATATATTTACTTACTAGAAGAGTTGTCAAAGCAAAATTAGAGCTGTATTAAGCAGAAATCTATCAAATCAAATAACAGCTCAAATGTGAAGACCCTATTAGTTAAAAGTCTCATAACTTGATCCATATTTTTATAGTGCCACTGTTAGTGCCAAATGTAACACATGGTATATCACATGAGCTGCATGTGTCAAACATTAGTTCCACAGCACACAGCCCCTCTATGCCCAAACTCAACCCAATCCCAGACCAGAGTGCTAAGAATGCTCAGGTGTTTCCCTTTAAAATTGATTTATTTTCTAAGAACTACTTTTTTTAACTTACAATTTTGCAAGAACAAAATATCTTCATAAGGAACTAATGATTTACATAACTGATTTTTAAAAGAAATGTGATATACATAAAAAGGTTTTCACTGATCCCCACTTACCTTGTATTTTGTAATATTCTTTTTCAGTTTTGTAGTACTTTAGAAAATTATTTATAAAATTAAAATAGTATGAGCCTTTTTTGGAAAGTAGACAATCATCTACAGTGGTATGGAAAAGATACACAATATTTAAGGTGTTTGCTTTACATGCGACTAACATGGATTCAATTCCAAGCTCCACATATGGTTCCGGGAGCATTATAAGGAGTGATCCCTAAGCAAAGAGCCACAAGTAATCCCTGAATACAACTGTGAGTGTCCTATCTCCCCCCCACCACCAGCACCCCCCCCACAAAAAAACATTTATATGTCCATTGTCCCATTTGATTTATATGGCAATTTTTTACTATTGGCTTAAACATTACTGCTAATTTACTGCTGGAAAAATTCATCAACCTCGGAAAACATAACTAATGTTAATCATTATTGATGGGTTTCTGTAACCAACTTTTCTACTATGTTTTTTGTAGATAACTGAGGCATATTAACAACATGTGGAGAAAAATGATGACAATTTATTTTATTTATAGACTGGAAAACTGGAATTTAAAAATAATTTGAATATATTTTGTAGGATTTTATTTTCACTCATAAAACAAAAATAGAGTTTATAATAATTCAATTCACAACCATTGAGTCATTAGTAAAAACATAATTACTGTGATTGATAGTCTAGTATAAAAGCTCATAACAGATAATGTGAGTGCAATTATCAAAGGAAACATCTTAGAGATATAAAAACTTTTGAATCTTATTTGATATATACGAGTTTATGGAACATATGGTAAAAGGCAATTATGTTTATTAAAAGAAGTTCGCTTCTATTTGGCCTTATAATTTACTTATTCTTAAATGAGTTTATACAATATTAATAATAAATAACAACTACATTTTAATGGATAAATGAAAAGTAGATTATATCTCTCTTTGTCTTAAGGGCTTTAAGAGATCAAAGTTAATATGATTCACTAAATAACTGTCATAAGTTTAAGGATCTGAATATTTAAATAGATTTTTAGCTAAGAAGTTATCTGGAAAATATGGTAATTTTACAGTTTTTGAAAACTATTAGTACAAAATTATAATAATTATTTTATTAAGTAAAAACTATTGGTAGTCAATACTAGCCAATATAATTATTTATTCGATTTATGGGTATATGTAGGCTAATCAACAGAACATTAATTACATTACATTAAGGGAAATTTACTTGTGAGGACAGAGGAATACTAGAAGAGTTATTAAAGGCACCCAAAAGATGTTTAAATTAAATTAAGACTGAATTCATTAGTGCCTTGGAAAATAGCACTCAAAATAGCATGAATTAGTATGTGCAAAATATAAGAAGTAAGTACAATCATATAGTATATAAATATCTCTAGCGTGAATAAATAATACCAAGTACATTTGGGGGTGGAGAAGTTGGAGTAGCACCCACCAATATTTAAGAATTGTTCTTGGGTGAGTACTCAAGGGAGTTCCCTCACCATGTTTTGGAGACCATGTAATTCTGGTGATTGCATACAGATTTCCAGCTTATAAATATGCACTCAGTCAATTAAGCCACATGTCTAGGCCTAGAATACTTTTTTAAGTGAAGCAAAATTTTACTTAGAAAACATAGAAATAGGTGTTCAATTGAGAACAGGTGGAAAAGGCCTAATCGTTTGTTTTGTTGTATTAATTTTGGAGCCACACTTGTCTTTAGTCAGGGCTTCTTCCTCCTCCTCTGCACAAAGGGATCACTACTGGAGGAGTGTTGGGGACCATAAGGTTACACAGATGGAACCAGACTTGGATGTTTGCAAAGCAAATACCCTTCCTGCTGTACTATTTCTATAGTACTTTTGTTTATTTGTGAATGGAAATTATAAATTAACTATGTAAATCAAATCCCAACATTAAAAAAAACTAGCTGTTAATCACCAGTGTCATTAATCAACTTTTGTTATAAAGGAGTTTTCCTCCATAAAATGGAGACAATACTAGTGTCATTTTCACATGGTACTGTAGGAATTAAAGGAAATTACATAATCTACCTCAGGTTCTTAATCAGTAAGTGCTAGAAGACTAAAAGCTATAGCAGTAGAGTTCTGAACTTCTGCATAAGGAAGGACCTTGACAGATACTACAATCATGAATATTTTGGTTACTTGTTTTTTGTTTTGGAGAGGGACACATCCCATCATGCTAAATGTTTACTCCTGGCTCTGCACGCAGAAATCATTTTTGGAAGAATTCTGGGACCTTATGGGATACTGAGGATCAAACCCAAGTTGTTCCTGCTTGGTCACATACAAGGCAAACGCCATAATCACTATGCTATCATCGCTCTGACCTCAGATACTACAACCTTAATTCTACAAATGAAACTTACTTACAGTATGCATTCAAATTATTATCATAGAATCCAAGAGGTAATTTTTTGAAACAGAGAGTGACAAGAGCTCAAATTATACTATAAAAGGAACAAATAAAACATGATTTGGATAAAGTATATTTATAGATTCAGAATTGGGTAGGGAAACGTGGACTTCAGATCAGCATTATAAAAATTTCAAACTTTTTAAAAGTGGTTTAGCTTCTGGTTAGTTTCTGGGAAATAACATGTACTTAAAGGTGGTTCTAGTTGTGTATTTCTATAGTGCTAAAGACATGAGAAAAGCTGCAGCTCTTTAGTCAAGTAACATTATTCTGATAATGTCATAAAGGATTGCACAATTGTTTTTTTCTATGGTTGCTGAGTTTTGTAGAGATGGAAAAGTGTTGAAATCTAAGTTTCTAAGATAATGTTACATAGTGTCTGGTAACAACAGCAATTATGTATATCATGGTTTCTTCTTTGCATCAGTCTATCTTTAATTCTCTGCTAAAGACTTTAGACCAAATAAAAGTAAGCCACATATGCATCTTAGGTGAATGCATGCCATCTGTCTCAAAAATAAAAGTCAACATATGCTGCTATCGCATTTTAAACTCTCTCAAAAGTAGTTTTATCAGATGCATATAAAGGAATGATATACAAGAACTAAATATTTCACAATCAAAAAAATATTTTGCTAAAATGGTTTTACTTGGGAAAGAGTAAAGTTTCATGAGTAAGTTCCTTTCCTTATTGAGGCTAAACAAAATTCAATCAGACACTACATCTGGTCTGCCAAGTACCACCAAGAGTGAAAACTGAGCATGAAACCTGGAATTGGCCTCAAGGACCATCAGGTGTGGCATCCCGAAAAACAACAAAACCCCATAACGATCCAGTAAAGGGAACAGTATACTTTGATTTTCAGTTCCTATATTCTCATTTGGGGAATTTTGCTTTAGTTTTTGTTTTTAAGTCACTAATGCCAAAAATATATTTTGTATTTGTTGATTTTTAATTTATAAAGAGCCAGAAAAATATATATTGTGAGCCATAAAAATATAGTTTACAAATATTCAATTATCATTCTAGAGTAAAAGTAGCAAAAGGCAATGCAAAAGTCATTTGGATATGGCTGAGTTTCAAAACGTATGCTTCCATAAATAAGCAGAGAACAGGATGTATCAAAGCCAAATGGAATATTGCTACCTGTGTTGCTGGCCCTGAATAAAGGTACTACCTGTGCATTACCTAACTTGATTATTATAATATCAATAAGAGGTATATAATATTATTTCTCATTTGAAATTAGTAAACTTAAATGTAGAATAGTTGAATAAAATATTAGTCAAATTTAGTTGTAGTATTTGTTACCTTATTTTTTAAATTTTCCACTATGTCTACTAAGCTTTTAATCAACATGTAATTATTTTAGCTTTAAATATCTAAAAATCACAAAATATTAATAGCTTTTATAAAACAAAAACAAACCCAAAATTTTGTGGAGTAAGATATTGACATCAGTAGTGAAGTGAAAACTAATGATGGAAAGAAGTTCAAATTATTTTTCCCTTCTCATGTATTATTGAAACCTCCTAATTTTTGGCTCAAATTTTCTACTTAAGTTCCAGCTAACTTATCCATACTCAACTCAATGTGGTAAAGGAAGGAAAGACAAGAGGAAGGCAATACTATTTTCTTTAATAAAAGTCCTTATATGATTCATAAACACTTCCATTTTTCTACAAACATGATCAAGAAATAGTCTTCATTACAGTTAAGTGTAAGTCCAGATAAAATGCACAATTTCTTTACTATATGATTATAGAACTAGTGTGGAAATTAGAGGCCAGAGCAGTGGTGCAGTGGTAGGGCATTTGCCTTGCACATGGCTGACCTAGGACTGACCCTGGTTCAATTCCCCAGCATCCTATATGGTCCCCCAATCAAAGCGCTATTTCTGAGTACATGGCCAGGAGTAAACCCAGGTGTGGCCCAAAAAGAAAAAAAAATAGTGTGAAAATTAAAATAGAAGGAACATGCTCTATTAGTGTATAAGTTTATCTAATATGAAAGAGTTAATGTTTCTTTTCTAAATTCACACAGGTGTAGTCAAACAAAAAAATCTAGCTAAGTATAATCTCCAAGTTCATAAAATTTTCAATAAAAGTGTGATTTTTTAAAAAATATTTAGAAGTTTCACGATTTAACTCAAGAACTGTCTAGTGCTCTAGTTTATAGGAAAACATTTAACAGGGTGGAAGTGTTGTGTTCTAAATATCTAAATCACTGAACAAATAAAACTAACAGTTTAAGATATAAACAACCAAATTTAAATTTTCATTTCCATCCGACATATAAACAGGGCAGGGTGTAACTTGGTAGGGAGACAGGTGATACTGGTGGAATTTGATCCTGGTCACAGAATAGTAGTTGTACAATTGTACATTTAAAGCACAACAATATATAGCTTTGTAAATCATGATGTCTTAATAAAGAAATAGGAAAAGAAACGAAAACATTTGAACTAAAAAGGTGTTATACATATTCAGGCACATTCTATAAAACAAAATAGTATATCAGTTTACTGATCTTAAGAAAGATGAAAGAAAGAGAAATTTGTTTCCTGTAGCATGATCATTGTACTGAAAATATAGATAAACGTATATAATTAAATAGTCTATATTTATATTCCAAGTCTTCTAGTGCAGGGTAGCCATGTCCTAGAACTCTCAATCAAAATATTGTGAAGTAGACCATTCTCCTAAAAGTTGAATCCAATGCAAATTATTTAACAATATTATCATTTGAAGGCTGGAGTAATATTAAAGTAGGTATGGTACTTCCTTGCTTACATCATCCTACCTAGATTAATCCTGAGACTATCATATGGTATATCTGACTTTGTCAAGAGTGATCTCTGAGTCAGAAGTAAAGTTTAAATTGAATACTTGAAAAGACTAAAAGCAATATCAAATTTATTTGAAGAAAATATTTTTTAGTATAGGCCTCGCATATGATGATAAAAGTAGAGAAATTTTCATATACGCATAATATTACATTAAAAACTAAAGATAGATTTTGGTGCACAATAAATATCTGTAGCTATGCATGTATTCTCCCCACATAATGGGGCTAATTTGAAAATTTGAAAGGGAATATATGCATAGATATGCTTTGTAGTTTTCCATATTTATGTGTAATTTATAGTTTCCCCATTTGGGGACTCTTAAAACATATCTAATTTATTTAATTTTGTAGTCTGGTGCTGACAGTAGGAGAAAAAGTATAAAGAAAGGAGCACCATCAGGACACTAAAAAAATAAGATCAGAAATGTTAGTTGGGTCTCCTGTGCCATAAATCATATGAAGACAATATTCGCTTTCTGGTAGGAAATTACATCTTATAACTGATCAAGAAACACTTCAGCATCATATCTGTGTACCAAAGAGAAAAGAGCTTTAAATGATAAATGAGTATATTCAGAAGCTGCTGAGCTGTATTAGAAAAAGCAGAGGAGTGTCTTTGTCATTTTCCATGTCCTCATACTCCTGTATTCATCATAGGCTCAACCATACAACTTGAATTAAAATTAAATTACCTTTATTTATAAGAATTGTTAGTGCTATATTTTGGCCAAAACCAATATGTTAAAATTTTAACCCAGATGTTACACTATTAAAATAGAATTTAAAAGTAAAGGTATCTCATTTCTGTTCAATGAGATGTCACTCTGATAGTATATGGTATAGAGATGACCTAGTCACTTAAAAAATTCTGAAGAAAGACCAGAAATTTGTGGAATCAGAGTAATAGTACAGTAGGTAGAACACTTGCCTTACATATGGCTGACTACAGTTCAATCCCTGAGACCCTATATGGTTCCCCAAGCCCACAAAGACTGATCCCTAAAGATAACCAGGAGAAAACCCTGTGCACTGGCAGATGCAGCTCCCACACACAAAAACAAAACAAAACAAAAAAACAAAAACCTAAAATTGTATATAAAATACTTTACATGGAGCCAGAGCGGTGGCACAGTGGTAAGGCATCTGCCTTGCCCACTCTAGCCTAGGACAGTCCGCGTTTTTATCTCCCAGTATCTCATATGGTCCCCGCAAGCCAGGAGCAATTTCTGAGCTCACATACAGGGGTATCCCCTGTGTGTACCAGGTGTTGCCCCAAAACCAATAAACAAAACAAAACAAAAACTTTAATATATATGAATGACAAAACATGGTATTACAAAAAATATTGCCATAGTTTATTATATTATTATAGTACTTTTATTTGATACTTTATTTTCCTATTTCAATATGTCAAGGAATTTGAAAGTTTTTGTATACTGTTGGATATAATTCAGTGTGTCTATTATTTATTCTATTCTATAGAAATTCCACATATTAAATAATAAAATCAAGTTAGCTATGTATAAAATATATAAAAAATTGTGTATGTTGCATTACATACATATATACAAAGTATATATATTTATTATATTATTATATTAATTATATTAATATAATTACTTCCTTTTTTGACTGTCTTCCAATCTTGATGAATGCAGTTATTATATGTTTTTGTATATATTAATATATAGTTTCTCTAGCATTTCTTTATCTTCTAATCTTTGATTCATTTGGTTTTTCCTTATCTTCTAATATTTGATTCATCTACCAATGTGCCTATCATCCCATTTGGAATTTGCATTTATTATTTTCTACAAATAAGAATTGAGACAGATTCTTTGCTGTGACAAGCAGAAAACGAAATATGCCCCATTTTCGTCTTTTTTAGTTTCTTTTACATAGGGGCTCCCGCCATTTTTCATAGGAGCTTGGGACATGAATTACTTGCTTTATTACAAATTTCTGCATTTTTCTCTAAAACTAAGCAGAATGAAAAAAAGAAAGTCTGGGCCAGGAACCAAATGGTCTCAGATGCATTGGTGGAGAAAAATAAGGACAAAATTATATATCCAAGTCAAAGTCAACAATAGAATGAAGAGATCTAAACTTTAACAATCTAAACTTAAATGGGCCTATTATATTGACGGGCCAGGGGCCAAAGGGTAGTAATATAGGATGCACTCTAGATTCATGATTTGAAGGGCAGTCGATGCTGGTGGTGGGAATGACTCTAATTCACTGTATATCTGAAATTCAACTATGAAGGACTTTGTAGATCACAATGGTTTCAATAAAATTAGAAAAAAAAAGAATTGAATAAAATTCTTACCACCTTTAAAATATTGTTTACATTTCATATATAATAAATTTTATGTATTAATATATGTCAGACACAAATTTTATTCTATCTAAATGATAAAATAATACATCAAACAAAGGAAAACATTATTTATCACTATCAGTTTTAGTCATTTTAAAAAGTATTAAATTACCAGATAGAAAGTTACAAAGTTGTTCATGATTTAAATGTCATCATACAAACTTCAATACCTGTCCTTTAAGCAGTGTCCACTTCCCTCCATCAATATCCCGCTTTCCCTCCCATCCCTTGGCTTGTTTCTATGGCAGATACTATTTTACTGTTTTTCTTTTAGGCATTGTAGTTACTGAAAGGGAACCATGCCTATCACTTTACCTCCTTTACCTCCTTCTTCACACTGAGGAACACTTTTCCTGACCTGCAATTCTGCATTATTCAGAAACTATTTTCCTACTCTGCTTCTTTATATCTCACAAATGAGTGTAATCATTCTGTATCTGTTACTCTCCCTCTGATTCATTCCACTCAGCATGAAACTCTCCAGGTACATGCATGTATCAACAAATTTTATGATTTCATTTTTCCAAAAGGATGCTTCTATACATTGTATATATGGACTCATAAGTCTTGGGCACTTGAATTATTTCCAGATATTGACTATTTTGAAAAGTGCCAAAATGAACATAGATATGCAAATTATTTTTCTAGGGCATACTTTTGGATCCTTGGGGAATATTTTAGGGGTAGGATTGCTAAGTCATATGGAAGTACAATTGTTTTGTTGAGTTTTTTGAGTAATGACCATATTGACCAAATGACCATGAAAGCTAGAATAGTTGATATTTCCACTAACAGTGAATAAAGGTTTGCTTTCTCCACAGACTCTTCCATACCTGTTGTGGTAATTTTGATGTGTCTCAATCTTTCTGATGTGAGATGTTGTCTCATTTTTGTTTTTATTTGCATTTAGAGATATGGAACATTTTTTCATGTGCCTTTTGGCCACTTTGTTTTTTCTTTGAGAAATCTTCTACTCTTTCCTATTGAATAAATTTTTTCTTTATAAAGTTCTACCAGTGCTGCATATATCTTGGATGTTAACCCTTCATGAGGCAAGTAGTGAAAAAATAATTCTTTTCAGTCTGTGGACAGTCTTTGTATTCTGAACTTCATTTACTTTGAATTAGAATCATCTGAATTTAATGTAGTACCATTTGATTAAGTTTCCATCCAATTGCTTGATCAATTGCTTGTTCATTTTTAAAGCTGTCTCTAGTTTCAATTTCATGAAGAGATATGCTTATGTTTTCTTCAGTGTTCCTTATGGATTCAGGTCTTATTAAATGCTTTCCTGCATCTACTGATATGATTGCATGGTTTTTCTTGCATTAATATAGTGTATAAATTTAATAAACTTAACAATGTTAAAACAACCTGGCATCCCTGGTATAAGTCCAAGATAGCCATGTTGTATTATCTTTTATTGAGTTAGTGGATCCTATTTGCCTTTTTTAAGGATCTTTAAGTATTTTAATTATTTTTAAGAATATTTCTGTCTATGATATTTGGGAATATTGGTATGAAACTGTTTTTATGGTGTTTCTGATGAGTATATGTTTAGGAGTATGATTTTCAAGCTGTACCTATCCTTTGATCATTACAAAATGACCAACTCTATCTCTCATAACCTTTTTGAACCTCAAGTCTATACATTATATCAGTGAAGTCACCTCAGTCTTTTGCAGAATTTGGTGAAAGGATTGTATTCAGCTTTTGACTTTGAGTCTGTATACCCTGTAAGTATTCAAATGTGATTTTTGCATTCAGAAAAATGTTGATCTGATTTTATAATCAATTTGGCCATTCTGTCTTAAAACCACTAACTCGGAGAGAAATTGTCATTGAAATGTGTGCCATTTTTTCTGCTGGATTTTGGTATATTTGTTGAAATTTGTCTTCCCTTAAAGTTATCCATTTATTTAATCTTTCAAATTTGTTTTAGAGTCTATAACAGTTCTGAGTTGTTTCTATATGCAAAGTTGTATATGTTCCTTAATTTCTGAATGAAAATCAATATCAAAAATAAGTATTATTGGTGAAGCATTAATTTAATTGAGTGTTGTTTTTTTTTACTACATTCTGCCATTGTCTGGTCCTAGAGATTCTCATTTAATAGCCTTTCTATGTATTTCTAGACATTTTTTGTAAGTAATTTTCTTCCTTGATCTTACTGTTCTCAATATTTTATCTCTATCATTTTTATCATTCTAATTAGGATGTATCTTGGAGCCCTTTTATTGTATTCACTTTTAGCTGGTACTTTTCAGGATCCTGAATATTGGTCCAAGTTCTGTTCAGCTCTAAAACTTCTTAGCAATTACTTTGACAGTTGCTTCTTCATTAGCATTGGCTTTCTTCTCTTTCTGAGACCTGATGGTTATTGTATTGTTCTTCTTGAATCTATCCCAAATTTTCTTCTCTCCTATTTATTCATTTTGTCTTTTTCCCAAAATTTTGCTGTTCAGATCTTTTTTTTTCTCTCTTAGAGCTCAGCTACTGTTTATCTGCTGCTAATATCTGTTTCTCTCCTGTTAGTTTTTCATTTCATCCACCAATTTTTTACTTTTGTCATGTCTTCCTGTAGTTTTCTAATTTCTATTTTCATATCCTCTTCTGTTTTACTGACCATTCCATTGTTTGACTGTGCTCCTTAAAGATCCTTAACAGTTTGTTTCTAACATCCTTATCAAAGAGGTTATTATTGGTTGGGCTAAAGCTAACTCATTCATTAAATGATATGAGTCTCTGTGTTCCTTTCCCATATTGGCTTTTGAAGTTGGAGGTGTTATTTTTATGTAATTTGTGTGAATAAAAAAGTAGACTTGGGAACTCAGTGAAACATAAAGAGTTGAAAAAATTAATGCTTTTATTAGCAGCTATACACTTTGAGAGTCTCTTGATGTAACTAGGGTGAAAGAATGAATACTTTTAATGGGTGTATAAGCCAGAGATTGCACACTCAAAAAAGATTCCTACTCACCACCCCCAAAGAAAAGAAAAAAAAGAAAAGAAAGATAGAAAGAAAAGCAAATGACTCAAAATGTCAAAAGTGACAATGCTGAAAAAATTATTTGAATTGAGAATTTTCAGAACAAAAACACAAACAAAAAAAAAAAGAAAAATTATATAAAAATCTCAATTTGAGAGGAAACTTCAAGTGAAAATAAATCATTAGCATAAATTTTGGGACATGTAAACATTAAAATGAACTATAAAATTGGTTAATCATTGGAGTGGCTAATAAATATTTTTAAATAAGACTTAAATAAATGTAAAATCAGATTTAAGAAAAGAACAGGCTTGGGGTAAAGAATAGTAAACAAAAGAGGAAAATTAGAAGCTGGAAGGAGAAGAGGAAATCTTGGCAAGAGAGTAGAAGGAAAAATTTTCTTCTTTGTGTTCCTTTTTCTAAATTTCAAGAATGCTTTGTGATTATTTCAAAGCCTAAGAATATGGGACCTGATTTCTGGGAAGCAAGTGCTTTTTTCAATTCTATTTCCATGAAGCAGCACTTCAGCTTATACAATGGAAAACCATCTCTTATTTGAAGAGCAAAAAGAGCTCAGCTTATGTTGAGAGTTGACCCTCTTTCAAGTAATACAGTTGAGTTCTCTTTGACTTATACATTAACATCAGGGGAAATAATTTAATAACAATTTATGAAACATCTGTTAAAATAAGGGTAACTCCAAATCCTATTCTACTTCTCACTTAAATCCATTTCATTTGCTAAACTAATTCGGAAATTATTGGTGAAATATAATCAGACAGCCTCTCTTAAATTAAAGGAAGAAAATTTTTATCCAGTAATAATCACTAAATGGATAAGGTACGGTTATTGATTATTAGAATCTGCTAAAATGCTGACAACATATTCACTAGTAACTAAATTTCTTCATGGCATCTATGTTAGGATAGGGATAGCACTCTAAAAGTATAATGTTTCATTTAGAATTTCTGCACAAATAGCATTTGTATTTGATTTGGTATTGTCTACTTAATTAACTTAACTATTTGGTAGTGCTAAGTTCAAATTTGCTCTTCATTTGTTGAAAGGAAAAAAATAAACATTTACCTTCCACACAAGCAATCTATATTGATCATTGTCATTGATTATGCCCCCTGACTGTGAGCCTGACCGTAATGGCCCCTTAGCAGAGAACCAAGACCAACGGCAA
>PVKC010034783.1:0-13648 GCA_004027635.1 Crocidura indochinensis
GGGCCATTGCTCTTCAATAAAGGCTTGAAAGACCAAAAAAAAAAAAAAATGGGGAATTCTTTTAGGTAAATTGTTTATATTGAGAACAATGAGAAAATAGAAGAAAAACGTTAGCTGTCATAAAATAGAAGGATCTGCCTTGATAATCTTCTGCAATACTGAGGCTGCTAGTCTTTAAACTATATTACAGCAGAGATGGCATATTAGAGCAAACTGTCTATATCATCTTGTAACGACTCATTCAAATTGTCTAGTAATTTCTTTTTCTGTTTACTATTGTCAACTCATGTCACCTCAGTTTCCCTGTTTCTGACCAACATGCAACGTAATGTTATAGTAGGCACTATAATTTGCCAATGGATCTATATTTGTATCAGTAATTTACTAAAACTGCTTGTTTGGACCCTAGTGAACACAAAGACAGGTCCAAAGCAATGTTAAATTAGGCTAATGATGATTTTTATTTTGGAAGACATCAGTCCTCATTTACAAAATTGATCTTCAATCAATACTAATAAAATAATAAATATAATTGTCATAGTTAATTATAATATACATAGTTAAATGTATATCAAATGTATACATATCAGTATGTAATTAAAATGCTTTATTTTATTCAAGATAAGCATAATTTATTTTGAACTAACATCATACTATGGACTAATGAAAACATCAAGATAATTAAGAAATAGTTTTGTCTTTTCAATTGCTTTGAATACTGTTTCATGATCAGAACATTGACTGAGTACTTATATGTGTTAAGTTATTTTCTAAGAATTTATTCATAGTAATTCAATCATATAAACAATCTTAAAACATGCATATGATGATCTCACTTCCATAGATAAAAAAAATTCCATTAATTAAAAATAAATATTTTTTAACTGTTGGCCAAGCATATTTCACAGAGATTAAGAACACATGGTTTGCATGCGTAGGATCCCACTTTTACTAGAGAGTATCACATGTCCCTCCTGGATATCCATGTGCTATTCTCTCAATCAGTGCGGTGTTCTGCCAGGTATATATAGCCCAGGATGCCCCAGATTTCTGTCAGATGTGGCCCTAGAAGTGCCAAATCACTTTGTGGCTGAATTGACCACTCTTTGTCACCAAAAGGAAGAAATAGTATCCTATCCTCTGGACATCACATTGAATTACTTGTCCTTCTTGGCCAAGTCTCACTAGAAGTGTCCCATGACCACGCTGACCACTGCAAAGCTAGACATTTCACCCAAAGCTTTAGTATTGAGTTAAGTGTTCCTGCCATAAGGGACTTGTATTTATTCCTCTCCTAGCCTGTCAGCAGGAAGGCAACTCCCAATAGTTCCAAGGGTCAGGTATTATAAATTAACAAATAAGCAAATTATAAACAAACGGTTCAGTTCCCAGAAATTGCCCAATAAATCTGATTGTCCTCCTAAATGCAAGCCCCTAATGCTCTTGATGACTATAAACTAGCATTACTGTTAAGTAGGTTATTTTGCTTCTGTAATTTGCTTTGCTGATCATTTACCCATTGTTCATGTGGTCTCCTACCATGGTACCCATAGTCAGACTAGGATGTGCTTTTTGCCTTTATAAGCTCATCTCTGAATGAATGTCCTTGGCTCCTTGAGTTCTATGGAACTCTAATTTACTCTTACTATGGTCTCCTGCTTTCTGTATTAAAGACTCCAATTCAACCTCGCTAAGAGGTGCTCATCTGTCTGTCACGTAACTCTCTTATAATAGTAATTGTCTAAGATTTCAACTATTCTAGGACTCTAAGAAAGATATGTGATATGGGGTAGCATAGAGAGACTCGAAGTTTAGAAAGAGTTTAAAATTTTGAATTTTATTAGTTGGTGACTACACTGTGTCTTAGACAAATAATGCAGCCCTAATTATAGTGTTTCTAAATCTTTTAAAGAATGCACATCCTCCTAGAGCAGGTGTGCTCAAGCAGATAAGCAGGGTACAATGCTAACATAGTGGAGAACATGACTACAATTGCAAGGTTATTTTAGCTGCTAATAATCAGAAAAGAGCCCTGTCTTTAGTTGCAATAAGTTATTTTTAATATAAATAGATATAAAAGAGTCTCTGCCTGCAACCTTGGACCTTGGTTGATTACTTAACCCAGAGGTTACTGAGTGACCTCCCTTGGATTTGTTAATCTCTGGTCAAAAGCATAGACACATGTAGAATTGTCTATTGAATTTCAAAAGCATATTTATTGGTGGTATGGGCACAAGATAGTTGTCAGTGTGTTAAACATTCCAGCACAAGTTATATTAGGAAGTCACAAGAGGGAGGCACTAGGGTAGAGCAGTTGACCCCTGAGGATTAGAAAGGGATGACTGCATGTGTTTCCAACTGCTGGTTTCATGCAGTGTACATGCAGTCACTGAAGGAGTAACTAACATTTGGAAAACATGATTTAAAGTTAAGCATTGGAGAACAATATGGGCACTGTGAGTATTAATAACCTAAGAACACATAGGATAGAGCAATAGGTATAGGATAAGAGTGAGATTGAAATTAATGCTACTTTGCCTGTTAACTGACTTGCACAGAGCTGTAGTATAAGAGACCAGATTCCCTCTCCGCCCAACCCTGGTAATTTTGTTACCAAGGAAACAAAGGCTCCTCCCTGTCATACCAAGACTCTCCCAAGGACTGCCTGAAGGGCAGAAGCCATATCTTTACAGACTACCAAGATATGGGTTGAAATGACTGAAGTCAAAGGGGCTTTGGGGTAGTTAAGGAATTGCACCTTTTTCTGTTTGCACTATTGAATGCTTTTGAATAGTAACAGGTGTGTGAACCAATGAAATGTTTGAAGTTTGAAACCTTATTATCATATGAGTTTCTAAGACTTTTGGTGAATCTGCTGCTTCAGGAGATGGTGGACCCCAGAGCAATAGACGAATAAACCTCACACTGCTGATTACATTCTCTGAAAATTCGTGGTCTTTATTTGAGAGGGTGGGCTTTCTCAGATCCACTAATGGACCCTTTTAACAATGACCAGAGACTATGAAAGCCAAGATAAATATACAAGAACTGTTAGGGTATGAAGACCCTACCTATAAAAACAGATCACAGTGATCTTGTCCACAAACTTGTGGTGGCAGGTTGGAAATTAAAGAAAGCCAGGTTGGGGCCTGTGAGGTGGCACTAGAGGTAAGGTGTCTGCCTTGCAAGCACTAGCCAAGGAAAGACCAGTTCTATCCCTCTGTGTCCCATATGGTCCCCCCAAGCCAGGAGCAATTTCGAACGCTTAGCCAGGAGTAACCCCTGAGCATCAAACGGGTGTGGCCTGAAAAACCAAAAAAAAAAAAAAAAAAAAAAAAAAAAAAAAAAAAAAAAAAGAGAAAGAAAGCCAGGACAAGATGGTAGGAAATCACTGGAAAACAGTTTGGGAAAGAACCAGGAACAAGATTTCAGACCAGAAATGTGGACACTGAACAGAATGACAAAGGGATAAGACCTAGGCAATATAGAATGGAGGTGATTAGATCGTGTAGTACAAGACTTAGGTAGTTGTACATGGGACTGGCAGAAATGGGACCTGATAAATGATGTTGTATGTTGGCAAAGGAGAGATCTGGACTTTGGGGGAAGAAATCAATCTCATTTACTTAAACTATACAATAAACTAACTTATTTCATGCATATCTTTCATACAATTCTTAACACACCACCCCAAGGAAAAACACATCTGCAATAACACCATCACCTCTGCAAATTCTACTTATAAACCAGTGCATTATTTGGATTCTCTTTCAATAACCACTTCTTAGGTGAAACAATACTCAATATATTTTCAGTCAAATGATGCCTTGATAATATGCACTGAGAATAAGTTATTTTTCTTTGCAAAGCTGCCCAAAGGCAGGAAGGTCATTGAGATGCAGAAATTTGAGACCTTTTGAGATGCAGAAATCATAGTCCCTGGGCAAAAGCTAAAACCTTAACAGGAGAGGCTAAAACAACAGAAACCAAGGTTTATAAGAATCTGAAAAGATTTAATCAACATTTCTAAGCTCTAGCCTTTGAGAACACCCTAGCAACAAGCTGTGGTATTCAAGCAGTTTGGGAACTAAAACTAACTTTGCAAAGTCAAGCCAAACATATTTCCCATCTTGGAGGATGTCTGAATCTCAGTTTCTCTATTGAGGATGTGCAATCTTCTCTGTCCCTTCCAAAAAACAGCATCTCTCAGTGCATGTTTCTTTCTTTTTCTCTCTCTTATTTTCCAAATAAACTTAGCTATTCACTATTGATCTACTTCATGAACTAGTTTGCTTCCTGGATAGACAAGGAATCATATTTACAGAGGCAAAAATAGACTTTACTTTCCTATAGAGTACAATTTCTCACTCCATCTTGAGGCCCCCAAGAAATCCAGTGGTGGGACAAGTTCCAGTTCCATGAAGATAAGTTGGAATTTAGGTGCAGTCTGATGACTGCCTGGTGGGGTTCCCTTCTCTTCCTAGGATAGTACTTCCCTTACTCCCCACTTCATCTAAGTCAGGCAGTTCCTTAGGAAAGGGACCCCCATCACAATGAGTTATTGGATGTAGTAAATATTTTGGGACATAATAAAACCAAGAGATGGAATTTGAAGAATTTAAATCTAGTTACAAACACTGGAGCTACTTTATCCTTATTTATAAATGCAGTAATGAAAGACTGAATAGAGAAACTGCAGAAGAAAAAAAGGTTAAGAATATCATCAACTGCTCCCTTGGCAAACACCATCGAGAAGGTGGGTCTTATCTCTTACTGAGGTAGAAATTCTCACATGGGCAGTTTTTGGAGAAGATCTTTAGAAGCCAGTTTGGAACAGAGAAGATGCATCCATCTGTATTGCCTGCCCATGCACACATGTTGCACACACACACATGTTGCCTGCATGCACATGTTGGCCACATGTCCTCTCCTGAGATGTGTACTTCATTACTTTCATGTTGTTTCTCTCTCTCTCTCTTTCTCTCTCTCTCTCTCTCTCTCTCTCTCTCTCTCTCTCTCTCTCTCTCTCTCTCTCTCCATCATTAGTCTGTCAGTTCCATGAGCTGCTATATTTCTCTTTCCCAATTGATATAAATCACTCTGGGTCCTCTCACTGCTATGTAATCTTTTTCTTTTTTGCTTAACCAGTGATGGAAATAAACTATTTTTTAGAAATAATGTTCAAGTAGAATACAGTTTTAAAACAAATTTAGTAATTTTCAGCTTGTCCTTATCTGAAATGCTCTATGCACTTTTCATTTAAATCCTTAAGGTATTTCACTTGAAATAAAAAAGCAGGCATTTTTGACCATTAAAAACAAACTCTTATTTAATTTATTAGAAAATATTCAAATGCATTTGGAATAAATTTTCGTGCATTGAGGGAGAACATTATAGAGATCATACCACTGCTTCTAAGATTTTTTTCTAGCCCTCTTTGTGGTATTAAAGCTGAATGAAATATTTTTCCTTAAAACTTAGTAAATATATATATTATCTATAATATAACCATATTGATAAATGTCATTTTTTTCTCCTGGATATTTTTACAGGGTCTAAATTGAATCTGTATAGTGCTTTAGCTGGATTGTCATTTTTGAGGAATTTTAAGTCTTTCATATTATGAATGAACAGAGGATTAGTGTCCATGGTCTTCTCTCTATCTGTTTGTATTTCAGTAACTTGTTATATTTTTGTATATATTTGATATATTTTTATTAATTTAAAATAAATAATACTATATTGTAATGCTCTGTATATTATAATATATATGTATATTACATTTTAAAATATATAACATTTATATATTATATGTTATATTTATATGTATATATTTGTATAAGCGATTCACATCTTTATTAAGCTAATTCCCAGTTACTTGATTTTCTGAGGCATAATTATTTATTAGAGAACTTTGTGAGTCTTACTAATGCTTTGTCAATCTTGTTTATTCTTTCAAAAGATGAACTCTTGTTTTATTTTATTTGGATTTTCATTATGTTTTCATTTAATTTTGTTTTGTTTTGTTTTTGTTTTTGGGCCACACCCGGCGGTGCTCAAGGGTTACTCCTAGCTGTCTGCTCAGAAATAGCTCCTGACAGGCACGGGGGACCATATGGGGCACCGGGATTCGAACCAACCACCTTTGGTCCTGGATCGGCTGTTTGCAAGGCAAATGCCACTGTGCTATCTCTCCGGGATGTTTTCATTTAATTTATTTATTTTATTATTTCTTTAAGCATGCTGTAGGTTCCCTTTGTTGTTCTTTTTCTAGCTGTTTAAAAGATCCAGTTAGGTTATTTATTTGGGTCTTTTCTTGCTTCCTGATAAATGTTTTTACTCTATGATCTACTTAATACTATTTTTGCTGTGTCCCATGCTTTCTGGTAACCATTATCTTCATTCTTTGTTTTTAGGATTCCCGCAATCTCTTTTATTTTCCCTTTGACACACTAGTTGATCAGTTTCCCCTTGACACACTAGTTGTTCAGTAATGAATAAATTATTTAATTTCCAAGTATTTTTTCTCCCATTTTTTTAATGATTAATTTTTACTTTCAAGGTTTCATTATCTGAGAGGACAATTGATGCACTTTCTACCCTCTTGTTTTATATGTTTTATTACCACCTATCTATTCTTTCTTGGAGAGTCTCCATATACATTGGAGCAAAATGTGTAGTCTACTTCTCTGAGTTAAAGAACCCTATAAATATCTGCTAGACCCAGATTTCCCATTTTTTCCCTTCAAGGCCAGTGTTTCCTAGTTGAGCTTTTGTCTGTATTATCTCTTCTGTAGCAATAGAGAAATATTAAAAGTCTCCTTCAACTATTATTTTATTGTCAATGTTTTCTTTATGTCTGTCAGTATTAATTTTAAATATTTTGATAAATCATTGGAAACTTATGTATATAGGAGTTTAAATTCTTCTTGGTATATTGACCTGTTGATTATTAAGTAATGATACTTCCTGTCCCATATGGCTTTTAAAAATTCAAAGTCTATGCTGATTTAAGTATAGTGTAGTCTATGTTAATATGAGTAAATAAGTTTGATGTAAGTATAAAAGTCCTGGTCTTTTTTAAGGAAATTGTTCCCTGCAATATTGTTTTTCATGTTTGACTTTGATTTGTGTTTACCCTAATTGTTCAGGTGTGAGTCTTGTAAGCAGCTTAGGAGCTGGGTTCAGTTTTCTGCTCTATTCTACCTTTCTATGTCTCAAAATTGGTTAGTTGAGACTATTGACATAGACTGAGATTATAAACATAAATGAACTTATTTCCATTATTTTGTAGAAGCTCTGAATGAGTGTGATGGTTGTCTTATTTTTAAAGATATTCTGTAGTAATTCTTATAAAGCTGGTTTAGAGACTATAAGGTTCCTAAATTTATATTTATTCAAGAAAATATATTTTCCTTTAGATATGAATATAACCTAGTTGGCAAAAAATTACTAGTGGGATATCTATTCAATTAAATTTTTTTCTATAACGCATCATTTTCTTTAGTTACATAGAGTCCTGAAGATATATATCTTTTAAAATATGTTTTTTTTATTTGTATGTGTATTCATTTATTGATGTAGCTATTTTCAATTTTGTCCTTGGCTTTGTTACTTTGATTACAATATGCCTGGGAATTTTTTTATTTTGATCTATTTTGGCTGTGTACCTTAGAGCCTCTTGATTCAAGTTGTATGTTCTCAGACTTGAGAAAATTTAAGGTTTAATTTCTATAACTACTGGTCTTACATCAGTACACTTTAAAAATTCTTTAAAAATAGTTGTAGCTATTATAGAATATATTGTCCTTTACTATAATATTTCATCAATTGTTGAGCATAGGAATATAGGGAGCTCATAAAATTTTAGAGGCATTTTAACTGAATTTAAACTCCTGCTCAGTGAAATTTGAGATAAATAACTTCAACTCTCTAATACTCAGCTTCTTCTACCTGGCAGTGTGAACATTCAAATTTCCAAAGATAATGTCAATCTAAATAAATATTTAGAAGAGCTGCAACTATAGAGTTGCTTACAATATCTTTCTTTTCACAATTCTTTCCTTTACTTAACATTTCCAGTATAATATAGTATTTCAATTTTAAGACCATCTAAGGACATGTAACTCTTGAATTCCCTCAAACTAACCCACTGGCAAAGAACATATAAATTATGTGTTGTTTGCATACTCAGAATCTAAAAGTTATCTGATTTCACAAAGTCCTGGGGAGAGCCTCAAGAAATGTTTGGAGAAGAGAAAATTTTCTGGGGCTATTCTTCATATAATCAAAGGAGATTTCTACATGTAATATGGACAGAGAGGAAGCAAGGAATATATAGTTCAAGCAGTTTCTAAGATCTACTGAAACAGAACCAGCAGCTTATCTGAGAACTTATACCTTTAAAAAATAATATATTAGTTTGGCCAAATAGCATGATTTTGTTGATTTCTACTGATTAGTCCTGGGTTGTAAATGAGGGGGATTAGGTTTGGAAAGATACAGTAAGTCTTCATTTTTTGATAAGGACAATGTGAAAAAATGACTCCTATAAAGCACTCCAAAAACTAACATTAAAAACAGTAATCCTTCCAAGCAATGCAGATATAAAATACTTAAATGTATATTTCATACCTGAAGACAGCATATTGATGATAGGCACATGATTATAAGCACATATTGATGATAGGCACATCACATTCATTACCAAGGAAATACAAGTAAAAAAAAATTAACTAATACCAAGAAGAAGGGCACATACCAAAGAAATTGAAAACAACCAATTTTAGCAAGGAAGTGGTGAAAAGGAAGCGCATTTTCACTATTGGAGGAAATGTAGTGTCTAGTTCAAACTCTACAAAAAAGTGTATAGAGATTCCTAAAAAAGGTAGAATCACCAAGTCATTTAGTTCTATTCTACTTTTTTAGAATTGAACTACATGACTTACAGTCATGTAGAATAGAACTTCATGACTTGGTGATTCTACTTCTTTACAACCCTCAAAACATTAATTTGAATGTATATATGTGCATCAGTGTTCAGCATAGTACTAAGTACTATAAACTGGATATGGGGAAATAACCAAATATCTAGAACTGGAACAACAGCACCATCAGTAAGGTGCTTGCCATGCATGTGGTCAACTCAGTGTTTGATACCTAGTTTCTCATATGGTCCCCCAAACCCTGCTGGGAATGATCCCCAAGTGCGATCGAGGAGTAAACCATGAGAACCAGTAGAAATGGTTCTCCCAAAACAACAAACAAAACTAACTCAAATGTTCAATACTAAAAGAATATAGAATGACATTATTTTACAAATGTCATTTAAAAGGAAATTATAATTAAAGGAACACTATACAATTGTAAGATGAAATTTTGAAGTACATTGCAATGTAGATGGAACTAGAGAGTGTTATGTTTAACAAGTAAAGAAGGACAACAAATATCAGATAATTTCACTCATCAGTAATATATATAAAGATAAAAGAAGAGAATAGAAAGCATTTAAAAATGACATATTCTTCATTACAAATCTCATATTACTAAGAAATGAGGGAGAGGTGATGAGAAAGAAGAGAACTCAGATGTTACATGGGAAATTAATGAAGCATCTTGGGCATTTTCATATGGCTGGTTGTAATAACTGTACATTAATACCATAAAAAAGAATACTCATAATCATATTACAGCCAACATGAATAAAATAGACTAGACTAGAATAAAAAATAGTAGCTTAATTAGTCAAAATTAATTTTAAAAATTGCAATCTTGAATTATCCTGCTCAAATAATTATCCAATCATTTCTACAACCTAAAGTGTTCCTGTATCACAGATAATCCAAAATTTCCCACTTGATATAAAGAAACATTGTGGAAGAAAATACCCAGACAGTTAAATTAATGCCTGGAGAACTGATTCCTTTTTTTTTTTCTTTTTTTGGTTTTGGTTTTTGGTTCACACCAGGCAGTACTCAGGGGTTACTCCTGGCTCTATGCTCAGAAATTGCTCCTGGCAGGCTCAGGGGACCATATGGGATGCCAGGATTTGAACCACCAATCTTCTGCATGAAAGGCAAACACCTTACCTCCATGCTATATCTCTGGCCACAGGAGAACTGATTCTTAATAGAATGTTTGCTACAATGTGAGAAGAATGGTTAGGTTAGAGAAGGAATCATTATGATAATGATAGTGGAAAGTGATCACTCTAAACAAGAACTGTGTGCTGAAAGTAGGTAAAGTGATATGCATCATACACTTTTAGTAAAAATATTGAAAAAAGGAGTACCGAAAAGAAAAATAAAGGAAAAAAAAAAAACGACGTGTCATTTAGACAGCTTGGGCAGTGGGAGGGAACCTGGGGAACTTGATGAAGGAAGTAGACACTGGTAAAGAGATGGGTTTTCTAAAATTGTACACTAAGACAAACACGAGCGTTTTATGTCTCACCCTGATTCAATAAATTAAAAAATTAATTAAAAATGGCAAAAGACTTTGGACTTAAATACTCAATGAAGTAATATAAATGTACTATTAACACATGAAAAGATGTTTGACATCTAATCATATGGAAGATATACTAGAAACTATAATGTAAATAGAAATTAATAAATATTAACTGTAATTTTATCCTACTAGAACCACTAGAACTAAAATAAATATTGATAATTAAAATAGATATTTCTCAACTTAAGGCCATCATTGATCTGGCTTTCTGCATACCTCAACATTGTTCTTCATTCTTTTCTGGATTCAATTAATGAGAAATTTTAGTTCTGATAAATTATTACCTTTTCAGGTCCCAGATGGTTTTGTATTTAAATATGCCTCTTTGATTTTAAAGTGTTAATTGTGTTGTTTGGGAGATGTTTTCACTTATTTGTTTACTTTTTAAAATTTCTTTTGGTTGCTGAAACATCACCTTTTCAGTCATTCTCTTAACCAATTATTCAACACAAGATACAAAATTTATGTATTGTTGCCGGAGCAGTGGCACAGGGCATAAGATGTCTGCCTTGAACATGCTAGCCTAGGACAGACTATCATGGTTCTGTACCAGTGTCCAATATTGTCCCCCCAATCCAGGAGCAATTTGTGGGCATATAGTCAGAAGTAACCCCTGAGCATCACCGGGTGTAGCCCAACACCCTCCAAATTTTTGTGTTGCTTGCTTTCTAATTTTTGATGTAGATTATTTTAGAAAACAATGATCTAGTACATACATATTATATACATTAAATGTATGTAATCAATGACAATTACATCCTATATATATTAAAAAGCAAAAAATACTACTACTGTTTGAAATAATTTTATGTCCATCCTCGCTAATACTCAATCTGTAATAAATTAATGTTTTATTTGGATTCAAAATTAATACCTATATTAGTAACAATAATTTTATGATGCATATTATTGACATAAATATTACCATTAACTACCTCAATGTTTTGTATTGGGTAATACTAGCAACATGCAGCTCAGCTTAAAGAATGTAAAGAAACAGGAACACGTGGCATTAATTGCTTCTTATGGCATCAACAGCTAATGTGTTCAAATTCAACCATCACTCATTTCTGGAAAAAAAAAATAAGCACCATAGAAGGCAGAAGGGCAATTGTAGATATGTAGTAAGAAAGATCTAGGAACTAAACTGAATGGACTGGTTGGATATGACAAAGTCTGAGTATTTTCTGACATTTACATATCATTATTGGTTGAGGGAACTCAGGAGAAATCATATTATGATTTTATAATACCTGCTAAGAGGAATTCAATTACTTCCTATGAACAGTTTTCGGGTAGCTTTTATACTCGAGACTATTTTCAAACATTCTTAATACGATTTTACAAGGCTTTATGAATTCTCGGTAATTGTAATCTCCTAATTGTCATGTATTCACAGGTAAATACAAGAGCTAAGTTTGTGACTTTTCAAGACAGATCTGAAAAAGTTTCTAATTATGGCTCTTCTCAATCCCACTGGAAGTAGTAGAGTAGATTGTATTTGGTCAGTGAAAACTGGTTATTCCATATCAGAAAAATCTTTCTATGACAGAAAAAAGACAAAAAAATCTTATTCCAAACTAGATGTTTAAAAAATATTGATTTTATACTTGTATGTTTTAAAGAATGTAACAGCAAAAAGCCTGGAATGCAAATCAAGGGAATAAAAAATATAAATTAAAAGTGGGAGTGACAAAAAAAGTGGGAGTGACAATTTCCATTTTTCTTTGGCCTGTGGTGTCTGTATTCTTCTGAAATAAATCCTTATATTTCTGTATATACCAACTTTGTATACCTATTTTTAAATTTATTAGTTGAAAAAAAATGATACCAGTGATGCATTGTGGATACATTGTGGATTAACAAGACATCTAAACCATTGCCAAATCTCAAAGGAAAAAAATTATGGTTTATTGTATATCAGGGTAGACTGGTCAGATTTTGCAAATAGGATGTAATGTTGCAGCATTCAGAACTTAATATAATAAAAATAAATGTGCATGATTTTTCTAAAAAATAAAATTTAATTGAATGTCCTGTGTTCTATGTAATCAATTCTTTTCTTTAGGATGTTGTAGATAGTGTGGCAGGGCAAATGGGAAAAATGTGGACTTGCATTTCAGCTGATTGTGACAGAAAATTCTCAAGGGGGAGAAGTAAGCTTAATATGTACAGAATTAATGTAAAAACACCTAAGATAATCAATGACAGAAAACTTTGTTTCTTATGGAAGGGGGATGATTATAGAAATTATGTTCACTGAATATAACATTAGTCTATATAGTAAGAAATAACAAGAAACAACAAACTGTTAAACTAAGTGAATTCTATAATTGGATATGTAAATATAAATGAAGATACAGATAGACAGAATCCAACAATTTACAGGCTGGATTGAAAGAAACCATCATTAGTGTGGTTGACTACGACTTCATTCCAGAAATATTACCTAGAAGCCTAAGTTACTACAATTTCAATGTACATATTATTTCTTTAGATTTGAATAAACATTCTGAGGTAACATTATCATTATATATTGAAATTGAGTATGTTCAAAGAGGCTAATTATCTATCTAAAGCAAAAAGGAAGGAACAGAACCAATATGAAGTCAAGGCTGCCTGAAGCCAGTGTTTTCACAATTCCGTATTTTTTCTGCACATTGTTGTTTTACACCAACACATCAGCATTATTTCAGCTGCCACTAAGGATTGCAATAGTTCCTCTGTTGGGAACTTAAATCAGCAGCTGCATTTTTATGTGATGAAAGACCTAGAAACTACTTCCATATGGAGCACAAGGAAGAGTGTTTGGCTTCTGCCCAATATTTTCTCCAGAAATGCTTTCCAATATTCCCATCTGTGTTCTAATCCTAAATGAGCTTAGCACTGGTTGAGGTATCGTCTATGCTGTTGAGAATAACAACTGATGCATACTCTATGCATATTCATGAGTGGAATTATAGCAATGCATGAATGCTCTACATTAGAGCCTGATAAACAACATCCACTTCCTCTTTTGGGGGGAGTTGTTGTATAAAATAAAGGAAGGTGGATTTAGAAAGCTCAACCACTAATCAAAGATAATTACACCATCGCTGTTCCAAACATTTATCTGAGTTCCTGTTAGGCAAGCAGAAGC
>PVKC010034784.1:0-13647 GCA_004027635.1 Crocidura indochinensis
AAAAAATATCTTTATATATTGTAATATAAATATATTTTATAAAATATATAAAAATTGATATAACTTTAAATATATTGAATATTAAATATATTATACTTTATTTAGTTTTAATATATTAAAAATATAATATAAAAACACTTGTAGCAGCTAAAGTATCAAGCTACTGATTGCTTTGCAAGACTAGCACAGTCTTGACGATAACTGAGTTCTCTCTAAAGCCAACTCTGACTTGAGCACTGGCCTTCCCGAGATGGACTCATGCAGTTGTCTTCTTGGGCTCTCTCTCAATGCCTAGACTCTTTCCCATCAGCACACAGCCCTGTTCTAAATACTTCCATTTCTGTAAGAGCAAAAATCAGAACGAGACCATCAGAAAATTTTTCTGTTGACACTCCTTCCTCTCTGCTGCTCTAATGGTTTGCTCTGCATCAGTTTCTTCCTCTTCTGCTGCTCCCCCTGTTTCTCTCCCTTTATCTTCATTCCCTTCCCTGTCAGGTTCCTGCCCAGGGCTCCTGCAGTCATCCTTTATCTGAAGCCAATGATCCCTTCTCTGCCCACTTATGGGCTCTTTGGGACAACTGTCTCTGCCTCCTCTTTGGAAGGGGACAAAGGCAAATAAATCCTTGGAGTTTGAGAGCAGAATGGTGGTTACCAAAGGGAATAGATGTGGGGCTGGCAAACCAGGTAAAAGAGATCCATTGTGGGTCACGGAAGGAAATGTGATTGTAGGCGACTAGCACAATGAATATCTGCAGAGGGCGATTTAATTGTTGAAGTTAGTGCTGCAGTTCATGTTAACAAAGCCACATTTGAGTGTGAGCCACCAGTGGTACACACACACTTCAATGAGTCTAAGAGACTGTGGGCCCAGAACCTACATCCTGTTACAAATTCCTGGTACAGAAAATAAATACATAAATAAATGTTGGGCTCAGAGAGCCTAGCATGTAGCTGACAACCAGTTCAATGCCCAGCACTGCATAGGGGTCCCCCAAGTCCAACAGGATTGATCACTGAGCACAGGCAGGGGTGGCCCATTCCCCAAATAAAAAATAAGTTTAATATTCTCTGCTCCTGGTTGTTTCAGAAACAACATCCCTGCTTCTTATTTCTCACTCTCCCCACACCAGGACCGACTTTTAGTTTCACCCTTCACTGATGAAATGTGTCAGGGCCTCATCACAGGCGTCCTGCTGCTCTCCAGACACGCTGTACCTAGATGATGTCACAGAGACATGAGAAGCGTCCTCCGCCAGCATAGCTGAGCCTTGCCTTTGCCCCTCTAACCTCCCCACTAAGCGATGGGCTCCTATCAGCATGCCATCTCCTTTTGGATAGCAACCAGGCATTGCAAAAGAAACCTAGGCCAAACAAACTTTTGTTTTCTGTCCCAGCCCCAGGGAGGGCTCCTCTATCTTGATAACCCACATGTACTCAGCTCTCAGAGACTGCAGGGCACCCGAGGGCCCTTCCTCCTGGGTCACGGGCAATTATCACTGGGTTCATCCAGCACCCACCTCTCCCCATCCCAATGCCTCTGTCTCCCCTACCCATGAACCTGCCTGCGCTGCTTCAAAAACCACTTCTGGACCCCACCGTCCAGGCCACCACAGCCAGTCTACACCAAAGATTGGGGTGAAGTTCATGTCACTTTCCTTTTTTTTTTATTTATTTTTAACAAAATCCTGTTTCCTTTCAACACAGGGCATCCACTTCATTCTCCAGCCTCAACTTCCCCTACTATTTTGCAACATAAGCTTTCACTCTGTAGTACAAACTTGGGGTGTGGGGTCCACACTCTGCAACTTAGGCTTGTCTGCTCTTCCTGCTCTTTGAGTGCTCTCCTGGCCTCGCCCCAGCCTGGTGCTCCCAGGAGTGGGAATCTCTGACCACCTATAGCTCCTTCTTGTATTGCCCTGGCTAGCGTTATGAATGGACAGATACCATCTACCGTCCTCCAGTTTGATCAGTTCTGGTGTTGGACCAGGAGATGGTTTCAAGTCCACCAGAGCAGGGAATATCACCATCGATAGTTATATGGCTTTCCTTGAGAATTCTGCCAGTTGCCTGAATGAGTGTTCACATATGAGGCAAGGGGAGAGAGAGCCAAAAGGACAATGGAAGTGGGCACTGCCCCCAGGGGTCAGATTCAGTGCCAAGCTACCAAACCGGCATTTGCCATCAGTGTAACCAACACTTCTAAAAGCTCTGGATGCAGACTGGAGAGATAATGCAGCAGGTAAAGGTGCTCACCTTGCACACATCTGGTCAGGTTTGTTCCCTACCCTGCATAAGTCCCCCATCCAGGAGCAATCCCTGAGCATAGAGCCTGGAGTCAGCTCTGAATATCATTGGGTGTGGCCTCAAAGTAAAACTAAAATCAAATAAACAAAAAGCCCAGGTTGGAGAACTAGAGAGATTGAACAGGGATAAAGAGTGTGCCTTGCATACAACTGGCCTGGGTTTGATACCCAATATGACATATGGTTCTCTAAGCCCTGCCAGGAGTGAGCCCAGTGGGATGTAGCCTATACACCAAAGAAAAACAAATAAATAAACAACAGCAACAAAATTCAAAGCCTTTTCTAAGTGCCTTGGAGGGCACTTACCCAGAGTAAGTGTGAATGAGTATAGGAAGAAGACAGAAGATATAAGACTGGAGACTGGAAAGATAACACAGCAGTAGGGCTTTTGCCTTGCATGCAGTCAACCCTGGAGGGATCCAGTTTGATTCCCGGCATACTATTCGGTCCCACAGCTGCCAGGGGCAATTTCTGAGTGTAGAGCCAGGAGTAACCCCTGAGCACCACCAGGTGTGGCCCAAGAACCAATAAATAAATTAATTAATTCACTTAAAAAAAAGAAGAAAATATAAGACTGGTACCAGGAAAAGAGGAGACAGTGTCACAAGAAGCAGAGAGCTGTGACCAAGTGTGGGACTTCCGAAAACAAGATCTGCACAGTCCTGGCCCACTCCTTTGGGGGCCACTTGGAGGAGGGTAAACAATCACTGGGGATCCGGATCCTTCAGTTACTCCTTCAACACTAACTCCAAGGTCACACTGGGGACCTGGCCACAATGCATCCGCCCTCTGCCACACTTAGGCTGGGCTCCCAGGCTGACACTGTCCTGCAGGGACTTGCCCTGAAGCTTGTCCCTCTGCCAGCAGAGCCTGTCTTTCTGCCCACATGCTCCGGAACTCTCTCCACACACTCAGGCAGGCTTCACCTCTGCTCTTGACAGGCACAGCCACCCTCATGACGTCCTGCACAGGAGCCCCTCAGGAGTTGCTCCACCCTTGCAGTCACAGTTCCCCCACCAAACACCAGCCACACCAACACACACGGTGAAGAAGGTCCCACGTCACTTAAGAAGTCCCCTGCGGTTCCAGAAACACTCCCCCTTCCCCTCAACTCTTTCGGCTACTATAGACAAACCAGAACAGGGTTATTTGAATGTGATGATTCACATGAAGGGGAAGCCTGAGCAGGCTTCCTAGGTGAGGAGAATTTGAACTGGGTCTTGAAGAAAATTGTGGAATAGTGATATGGAAAGAAGATTGTTAAGGCATGGAATCAGGCTGTTTTGGGAGAGAGATTTAATGCATCAACTCATAGAAATAGAGTAGCGTTTATGTCAGATTACTGAGGATCAGGGGAATGGACCGGGATGGGAGTATAAAGATGACTGGAATTTGAAAACAACCCAGATGCCCGATAACAGATGAATGGCTAAAGAAACTGTAGTACATACACACAATGGAATACTATGCAGCCATCAGGAAAAATGAAGTCATGAAATTTTCCTATACATGAATGGACCTGGAAAGCTATTATGCTGAGTGAAATGAGTCAGAGGGAGGGAGAGAGAGACACAGAATAGTCTCACTCATCTGTGGAATTTAGGAAAAATAAAAGACAGTATGGTAATAATACCCAGAGACAATAGAGATGTGAGTTGGAAGGACTAACCCATGATATGAGGCTTACCACAAAGTTAACTACACCAACAACGATCATGATAATGTAGTGAGTGAGAGAAATAGAATGCCTATTTCAAATACAGGCATGGGGTAGGTGAGAAGAGAGATGGGGCATTGGTGGTTGCACTAGAGTTCTTTTCTATAACTGAAAGATACCCAACTATAAGCATACTTGTAATTATGGGGTGTTTAAATATATATATATTTATATGAACATATAAATATAAAATTATAAACATAAATATTTATAAATATACATTTATATTAAATATAATAAATACTTATAATATTTATATAATATATAAAGATATTGTATATGTGTGCCATATATATACATATATATATATATATGAAGTCTGGAGGTGACATAGATTTAGTGGTGGAGTGTCCTGGGCACTTCGGTGGTGATTTTGTGTGTCAGTCATAAACCTTAACATAATCGTAACCATGTTATTTGCTTTGGGAAGAGCCAGGGTGGGTCTGGATGTGGGCTGTTGGATCTAACAGGTGACAAGGATGGTTACAGGACTCTGCCTCTCCCTTTCAGGAGTCTTTCTTTGCTTTGTTTTGTTTATGGGCCACACCTGGCAATGCTCAGAGGTTACTTCTGCCTCTACATTTAGTTGTTAGTCCTGGGAGTGTTCAGGGGAGCATATGGGATGCTGGAATCAAACCTGCATCGATTCACATAAAGCAAGTGCACTGCCCACTGTACTATGTCTCCAGCCCCATCACGAGTGTTTTTCAAGTTGGCTCTCATACATAAGAGGCACCTCAGTGGGTCCCTTAAATCCCTTTAGGAATGATTCCTGAGTACAGAGCCAAGAATAAGTCCTGAGCGCCACTGGGTGTGAAGAAAAATTAAAAAATAATAATAAATAAAATTAAAAAATTGGAAGGGTCATTCAGAGGGCCTTGGGGCCAAAATTCTCAATCCAGGCTTGGGATGATTGGGCTTGGCTCTTTTGTGCTAGAGAGAGTTCATATTCCTTAACAAAGCTGAGTTCTCTCACTCATCCTCTCCCTGGTTTCTGATTCCTTCTCTCCTGGGGGCCTCAGTGGCTACCTCTCATTCTCTGCAGGACTGGACTCATACTCAGGGCTGGTTTGAAACTCTGCAGGACTGATCTCACACTCCACAGGAGTAACCTAATACTGTGCAGAACTGGACTAATACCCACAGAACTTGTCTAATACTCTATATTGATTTAATACCCCACAGCTCTGATCTCATATTCAGGATGGTCTAAAATGCCACAGGACAGGTCTAATATTCATAATTGGTCTAACATTCAACAGGACTTGTCTAATACTCAGAAATTCAGGGGCTGGAATGATAGCACATTGACTTTGCATGCGACCAACCCAGCTTCAATCCCAGGCATCCCATATGGTCACCCAAGTCTGCCAGGAATAACTTCTGAGCAATCAAGAATAACCACTGAGCACCACCAGATGTGGCCCCAATACAATCAAAAAATATCAGAACTGGTCTCCTGTGGAGATTTGACAGATGCATCCTTCCTGATATTCAGGTCATGGGGTTCACAAGCCACCCCACAAGACATGGTGAAAGTGATTCTCTTGCCAATGGCATGGCAGCGTCTACTTCCTCCATCTTGGAAGATGCTCTTCTGAGATCTCAGAGTCACTGCATTGAACTTCTGGATCCTTTGCAACAGGCCCTGGTGCAAGGAAGAGAGGTCCCATTGAGCCTGCATCTTGCTGAAGCCTCCAGGTGACTCAGCCTTTGCCTGAATGACCCCAAGCAAGAACAACAGAACTAGCCTGCTGAACCCAATCAACCTACAGAACCAGGAGAGATAATCAAATAGTGGCTGCTTGAAAGCCACTGAGTTAGGGAGCAGCTCATTAAGCTTGATGGACAACAATCACCTCTCTGTTGAAGAGATTGGCTGGGATTCCTAGGTCTTGTGACACCTTCCCCCAGTTCTCAAGACTTGACATGGTTAAGTTTGGTAAGTGAATGAATAATCAAATTAATCACCATCCTGAGCATGTAGGTTGGTTTTTAGAACAAGCACCGGAAAGTTGTATGTATGATGTTAGATCCCACGACTGAGTTTCTCAAGAGTACAAGCCCAACTCGTTAACACTAATATAATCATGTTACCTAAACTAATATATATATGTATATATATGTATATATATACATATATATATAATTCAGAGGTTATTCAGATCATGATGCAGAATCTAGAGGTCCTGGAAAAGAGATTCTGTTCCCCTCTAGTGCAGGGGTGGCGAACAAGTTCGACACAAAGAGCCAAAATTTCAAACTGTGAGAGTCAGAGAGCCATACCACGCAGTGACCTGCCAAAACAGACAAACACTCACACAAAAGCATATAATTTTAACAATAATATATTAAACACATATTGCATTTTGCCATTTTGAGTGAGGGTAAAAATCCTGCAGTGATGGTGAGGGTGTGCTACGTCCTCCACACTAAGAACTAATGTTAGGCAAGATGTGACCCAACACGTGCCACATGGGTCCCCCCACTGGCTGGCCCATCCAGCTGTTTCTGAGGGATGGGAGACAGGACTCTGCACTTGGAGATCTCTTCTCAGAGGTCCCTCCTCAGAAGCAGCAGAACAAAGTCCAAACTTGGCAAAGAGCCACAGTATACAAAATCATGATAAGAGGCAAAGAGCCGTATTCATTTTGGCCGAGAGCCGCGTGTTCGCCACCCCTGCTCCAGTGCATCCAAACATGACGCCTGTCACTGCCCCCACTTCTTTCTCAAAACTAGAAAATCTCTCCCTCTTCACCCCCAACTCCAATGTCCGGGAGCACATGTTCAAGTGGCCTGTGATCACTGAAATTCTTGTGTGCTACTTGTGCCACTCTGAGGCCATGAGTTTGCAATGAATGGAAACAGGAACCTTAGCAACGTTCCTTTCAACCACTCACTATGTGTCGCTGTCTCTGTTGGGTGCTAGGACATGAGTGAAAAGTATTGTCCTTGTCCCGGAGTAAGGTTTGGTCAAGTTGGGCAGACAAGTGTGGAAAGGGCAGTTATTGCACAAGAATGAAACACAAGAAAGGAGTATGTACATAGCACGATGGCATCCAGAGAAGTGCCCACATCCGATAAATGCTCCTAGTCTTATTGGATGCCAGGGGCCTTTCCAAAGACTTCATGTACCCCTTTGCTTAAGTTTTCTTTCTTTTGAAGGCCTTGGAGAGTTCTTAGAGCTGTCTCTAAATAGATCAATAAAGACATTTTACAGTGTAACCTTTCTAGGTGCCGTGTTTCCAGCAGATGATACTTTATGCTGAATGTGTCCTACATGCACATCACAAACACATACTTGCTGCTTCTACATTATAGTTTGCACAACATTCTGCATCTTGGTAGTTGGGGTTGTTTTTTGTTTGGTTTGGTATGGTTATTTTTGGTTTTTCAGCGACGCTCAGGGTGGCTCTGAGCTCAGAAGTCGCTCCTGGCAGGCTTGGGGGACCATATGGGATGCCGGGATTCAAACCTCTGGATCCATCTTGTGTTGGCAGTGTGCAAGGCAAAAAGCCTTACCACTGTGCTATCACTCTGGGCCCAGTAATTGTTTTCTTTTAGCCTATCATGGAGCTTATTGCTGACTACTTTAGAAAACTGTTTTTGTACCTTGATTCTACTGTTTGGATATATTTCTTTAAGCAATTGCCTATTCAAAACCAAAATCTTTGTCTTTGTTCACTGTTAGAATGAAAACTACTGAGAATACCTGCACATATGTTATTTTTTGAGTGTCATCAGTTAGAGAATAATTTATGGATCTGGATTGACTTTAGACCCTTGAACAATGTGGGGACTAGGAGCACCAAGGCCTGTGCAATTACATATTCATATCTAATTTTGACTTCCCCAAAATTTAGCTGTATGTGACTGGCCAGAAGTCTGACCAATAACACAAGCAGTTTGTCATGTGTATTATATATGTCATATAATTGCTATTATTAAGATGATGCTATTAATAAAATCACAAGGAAGTGAAATGTGCTTACAGTGCTATTTGCTGCACTTCTGCACACTCTAAGCTAACATCAGCTTTTTTTAGGGGGTGTCTTTTTGGTTTTTCGGACCACACCCGTTTGATGCTCAGGGGTTACTCCTAGCTAAGTGCTCAAAAATTGTCCCTGGCTTGGGGGGACCATATGGGACGCCAGAAAATCGAACCGCAGTCCTTCCTTGGCTAGTGCTTGCAAGGCAGACACCTTACCTCTAGCACCACCTCGCCAGCACCTGGATTATTTTTTTGTTTTTTTGGGGGGCCACACCTGGCTATGCTCAGAGTTACTCCTGGCTATCTGCTCAGAAATAGCTCCTGGAAGGCATGGGGGACCATGTGGGATACCAGGATTTGAACCAATCACCTTAGGTCCTGGATCAGCCGCTTGCAAGGCAAACACCGCTGTGCTATCTCTTTGGCCCAACATCAGCTTTTTATAAGAAAACCCCCCTAAGTTGATTCACATGATTCAAACTCACATCTGGTTAGAAATAAAAAAACACCAACTAAGTTTTATAATGGTTTCTTTTGATCTCTCTCTAGTAGTCCTTTTTAACCCCAAATCCCAGGTGAATAAAGAAAAAGGAAGAAGATAGTATTTCAGGTCCACATGCTTTTTAAAATATTCTTCTCTTCCCTACTATTTCTCTTCCTGCTACCATTATGATAGCCAGTGCTGTTTGGCACTTGTTTGAGGTATTTATTGAGGTACACACTTTAGTGGTTATGTTCACACATACCTGGCTGTGGTACAGAGATCATGTACTTTGCCTGGCACTAGGATGGCAAACAGCAGTGCTACTAGGCTAGCACTTGCAGGATGGTATCAGGGTTCCAACTTGTGGTCTTACAAGGTAAGGTAGGTACTTTGTCTTTGAGTCATCTCTAGGTTTTTAAATGCTTTTATTTTCTTATAGGGGCCACAAGTAGGAAAGGTTGGCCAAGGGGATAAGACTGAATAAAATCTGTATGTTGAGAAATACAGAAATGAAACTTATGTTAGGGGAGGGAAGACTGGGCATCTAAAAAAATCAACATTTCAGCCTGGATAGCTGACTAGGTAATTTTCTGCAGAGGGTTAATGTTAGAAATTGAATCGGGGCCAGAGAGATAGTATGGAGGTAGTGAGTTTGTCTTGCATGCAGGACAGTGGTTCAAATCCCAGCATCCCATATGATCTCCTGAGCCTGTCAGGAACGATTTCTGAGTGTAGAGCCAGGAGTAACCCCTGAGTGCTGCCAGGTGTAACCCAAAAACAAACAAAACAAAACAAAACAAAAATTGGATCTGTCCCTAATATCCTAATATTAGATCCTGGGGTGTCCCAGGAATCAGAGCCTTCTTCCATATCTGCACAATAGGCAATGCCACAGATTCATATAACTCTTGAAAGAGATCTCAATAAACAGATAAAATTCATGGAAAATACACTGGCCTACACGATCGCACTGATCCCTTCGGAGGGGGCCAGGGCAAGTCCCCCCACCCTGCCCTGCTGAAGCTATGAAGATCCATCCCTACAACCATCTCCACTCCAATGACCCAGCTTCACTCCTTCTCTCATCTCTGCAGAGACTCCTAGCTGCCAAACACTCCAGGTTTGCCAGTTTTGTGGCTGACATCTCTAGGAAGCTTTGGAGCTGTGGAGCCAGCCCACACCTCTATATTTCCAGATGCCCCTGGCAGCCATGCCTACGAGCCAGAGTCTTCGGCCATGTCTGCTCAAGCAGCCAACATCATAGACTTGTGTAACTACAGGCTTAACTAACAGGAAACGCTTATGGACATGCCAACCTCATAGCTGATCATGCTGGGGCCTTTCAGAAGACCCCTATGAACCACTACTGTCTTCATATGAGCTCATCAACCCAGCACTACAGATCCTCAGTTTTGTGGACCACATGGCTGCTCAACACCCCATAATTTTTATTCTGATTTCCTAGTAGCAATGCTCAAAATATTAAGTAAATTATTCCTACCTGCCAAGGGGCAGGTTTGAGGGAGGTTAGGAAACTGATGACCAGGTTGGAGAGAATTTTACATTCGTGGTAGAATATTGAATGCCAAAAATAACTCTACTGTAAACAACTCTTAAAGCTACAATGTCTAAAATAAAAGAATTTAATTTAAAAAAATATCCTGGAAAGTGTGGCCAGCCTTGACTTAGGAGCCAGCAGGTGGCAGTTTTGCTTATGCTAATTTGAGCCTTTCTCTCCCTGCCTGCAGGCAGCCTGCCCACCCGAGATGACACCTGGCCCAACAGAGCCAGCCTGAGGGCTTGGACAAGAGGTGTCTGGGTGTTACAGCAGGTAAACTTGGCAGAATAAGAGGGTGAAGGGAACTAGAGAGAGAAGCTGCCAGCTGTCTTCCAGGGTAGAGGCAGCTCTCCCATGAGGTGGGCAGACACACGCAGCTGAGTCTGTATTTACACATTTACTGTATTAATGTTACTGACTGACTTAATATTAATCACTGACTACTCAGTGTCATAGGTAAGAGTAGGAAATCAGTGTCCTACAGCCTTGGATATCTGCCCAGACTTCTCTGGAAGCTTCCCTTGACATCTCCTCACCCTGGTTGACCTGAAAGTCACTCTTGGGCATCTAGCATCAAAGTGGTCCTAAAACCATACCTGTGAGCACCAAGACAAATAGGGCCAAGAGTATAAAGACCAATGGAATGCTAGAGCCCTCCCATGTTCACACAGGAAGCCAATTTCCTTCCCCCAACAGAAGCCTTCTGGAACTTTCTCTGGCATTCACAGTTCCTCCCCAAGTCTTTCCCTTATCTATGAGCCTTTAAGACCTTTGCCACATTGCTGCATTGCTGGGAGAGGCAAGAAGAAAAGGCAGAAAACTGAGGGAAAAGGAATTTTTCCCCAGGCTGTCTCATCTACTCTCGGCATTCCAGACATGTGAGGAAACTGGCCAGGCCTCTCTGGTGGCCACTAGTTGACCCAAGGTATATTAAGTGTCCTGTTCCTGCAGTTACTGTCTTGTCCCTGCTTCCAGTTCCTCCAATTACTTCTGTCCCATCGCTTCCATACAGGGACATTCTGCAGTGTCGTCCTACCCCTGTGCTGGGCTTCTGCTTATGAGTCTGGCTCCTTTGGTTCTTTTCCCACCTCTGGGCTCTAGGCTCAAAAGCCCACCAGTATACTCAGAAATTCCAGAGGGGTCAAATCAAGGTATCTACAGGGAGAGACTTCTGGAGGGGGACCCCATTCTTGCCTTTAAAAGTTTCAAAATGTCACTGGGGCAAGGGACATAGCATGAGGGTTAAGAGATACTTGCCTACGTTCAGCCAATACAGGCCGACTACCCAGCACCCCATATGGTACCCCAACACACCAGCAGTGATTCCTGACCACAGAGACCTCACACACTGCCAGGTGTAGCCCCTAAAATAAATCATTTTTAAACATGTCACTATTTATCTTTCTTTTTTGTAGAGTTTACAAAAAATTTATTTCAATTAGCAGATACTTTTCCAACTCTTTTAATGTACAGTTTCTTTTGTCAAACTGATTCTCTCTATAAATGTTAGCATAATTTTGGGGGTTCGGAGAGATATTTTCCTACTCATTGATTACCACCAATCTGCTGTTCTGCCCCTTGACTCTGCCTCCCTCGTAGAAGGATCCATGACAAGAAAGATTTATTTAGGCTCAAGGGCTAATCCAAGGGTTGGAGCATTAGTACAGCAAGTAGGGTGCTTGCCTTGCACATAGCCAACCAAGGTTGGATCCTTGATACCCCATATGGTCCCCCAAGCACAATTAATGAGCACAGAGCCATAAACCCTATAACACCATCAAGTGTACTCCCTTTCTCTCTCCCCATCCCCACTAAAATTTAAGGGTTACTCTCAGCTCTGTGTCTGAGGATTGTAGGAGTTCTGGCAGTGTCTGATTCTTTTTATTTATTTATTTATTTATTTACTTATTTACTTATTTATTTATTTATTTATTTTGGTTTTTGGTCCACACCCAGTGACGCTCAGGGGTTACTCCTGGCTATTCGCTCAGAAGTCGCTCCTGGCAGGCACAGGGGACCATATGGGGAACCAGGGGATCGAACTGCGGTCCATCCTAGGTTAGCGCAGGCACCTTACCTCCAGCGCCACTGCCTGGCCCCCAGTGTCTGATTCTTAACTTGAGTAACATTCACTTTCCAATCATTCGTTAAAGTGTCTAAAGTGTCTAATTTGTTAAAGTGTCTAATTATGTTTTCTATATTTCTCTAACTGGATGATATATTTTACAGTTAAAAGTCTGAATAAAAAGAAAAGACAGGGAACTGAAAAGAGAATACAATGCTTATCTGATAAGGAGAGTGACCCTGGTTTGGTTCTTAGTGTTACATGTAAGGTTCCCTGAGCACCTCCAATAGTGATCCCTGAACAGAGCCAGGTTTAGTCCCTCAGCACTGCTGAGTAAGACCCTGAACCCCTCAAATAAAATTAATACCAAGATCTAGAATTTGTGGGTTACCAGGTTCAGGGGATCATATGAGGTACTGGGGATTGAATCCAGGCTGACAGTGTATATAAGTGTATATGTGTACATATGTGTATATATTGCTCTGACCCCTGGAATTTTATTTTAAAAAAATGAGAAGAAAATGTTGTCTACTCTGCTCATTTTTTTAAATATATTTTTTATTTAAATAACATGATCATAGTTGGGTTACAGTCACAAACAGAACACCCCCCTTCACCAGTGTAACATTCCCCCCACCCCCCTTCACATCCCCTGCCTCTATTCAAGACAGGCATTCTACTACAGTTATTTGGTTTTAAGTTCAGTAAATTGTATTTTTTTTCCTTAAAGGATAAGAGTAAAAAATATATAGTAAAGGTGTGATAGTGGCAATCACCGTTGTTTGCATAGGTCCAGAAAAATATGGAGAAAACAGAAAAAAATCCTTGGCCTGATTACAAAAAGGCCTCACCTCAGAAGTTTATTGGCATAAGAGCGACTCTGGGTTCCAGGCATACCAGTCTGTCCAACCCAAGTCATTCTCCGTGGTCCTGGTGAAACTTTTTCACACTTTAGCTATTGTTGGTATCAGGTTCTTATATTTAAAGATTCTAGATTCTGTGCATTTCTTTCATTGATGTCAGGCTGATGTGGAGCATTCTCTAGTTTCAACATACCATTAAGTGCGAAGCGATCTGCCCTGCCAGCAGGCTGTTGCCGAGTCGTCTGGGTGTTTAGAGCACTCTTTGGAGTAAGTCAACGCCAAAGCAATAGTAGGTCTTCCCTTGTAGAGGCTTGGATCCTGGTAATGTTATAGACAATTGTGGTTATTTCCATAGATGGTATCAATTGTTCAGGTGTGTGTGGGCAATGCCCATTCTTCTGAGGCCCAAGCCAAGTAATTATGCCAATGTTCAGGGTATAAGGCCTAATTGCATTACCAAATTTGTGTTCCCATCTCTATTAGATAATAACTTGCTTGCATATGCATTATTTTCCCATTTTAATGTACCTATGCAAAAGAGAAGCAATGCCACAAGATATTGTTGGTGCATCTGGGGGCCAACAAATAAAGTCCAACATTCCCTGTAACTTGGTTCAAACATGAAATCTATACAGAGATACTCTTCTACCAGTATTGCTTATAAAA
>PVKC010034785.1:0-13653 GCA_004027635.1 Crocidura indochinensis
TCTATAAGATGGTGATGAGAAAAACCATCTTCAACGAATGACTATCCTATATAGAGCTTATTTATTATTTCTATTTGATCTCAAAGGAGGTGGGCCAACTGAGTTCACTACAGTTTTCATGTGAACTGCTTCATGTAATATAAAACTAATCTTTCAAACAAAAACAAAATAAAACTAATCTTTCAGAGAACTCAAAAGGCAAATCAAAGAGCTATTTTAAAACATGCCCTTCCTTATCATAAGGCATCTTTTGAAATCCGGAACTAAAATAAGTCCCGTATTTTTAGGTATCTCACGTCATGTGACTTTACTAAATATAAGACAAATCATTGCCAGCTTCCTGGGTGCCCAGCCTCATCGCCTCTTAAGACCCAATGCAGTTCTGCTGGCCCTACCCCTATGCACACGCGGCTGAACAGACATACCACAGAGGTGTAGCACCCTTGGTCCATCTTCCTCCGAACTCCTTCCAGATCTAAAGGCTGCTGGTCTTCCTGCTTGCTGACCTCAGTCAGCACAGGGGGGTCGGGGCCTTCCGGGGAGCTTCGGGAAGGGATACTCTCCTCTGTTTCCGGATTTAAGTCAGGGGGCTTGGCAGCCTGTTGTCAGAAAAAGAGGTATTTCTTTTATCTAGTGCAGGGTGCTTTTGTTCGTTGGTTTCTTTACTAGGGGAAGAGGCAGACCCTGCCGTGGCTCTGGGGTTGCTCCTGGTGGTGGTATGAAATCACCAAGCAGTGCTGGGGGTCTAAGCTTGCCTCCTGCATGCATATGAGATCTCTGACTCACCTCCCCAGCCAGTCTATATATATGTACTTGTTTTAAAAATATAAAATTAAAGTGCCCATGAAAATCCTTTTGAAGTCACTGAGAACTGAGAGGGTGGGAGAGGTGTGACAGTGACTGACCTATCTGTCACCTTGAGATTGATACCTGCTCTACTTAGCCCTCTGAACACCCCCTGCACCCAATAGTCAATGAAAAGGACACATGGGGCCTACCTGTCGGTAGCGTAATAAGTGACTAGTGGTTCGGGAGTTCAGCAGGGCTGTCAGCACCTGCTTCAGGGAAAGCTGGAGTTCTTTCTCCAGGGCTAACCGCCATTCAGCAGGGTGCTTCTCCGTACAGTTCACACATGTGTAGGCTACACTTTCTGGCAGGTTCGACAGAATCTCATACATCTCATCTAGGAAAACAAAAACAAAAATTATTATGCATTCGATAGAATGGAAGAGAGGAAGAAGAGCAAACTATTTCACTAATCTGACTATTCAGCATGTTAGCAACAAGAGATTTTATTTTTATTTTCCCTCAGGAACTCAAATATAATTGTAGTTATAAAGAACTTTTTTTTTTTAATTTCTTGTTTTATTTTGGGGCCAGACCTGGCAGTGCTGGGGGGAATCATGCAGTGTCAGAGGTGGAATTTGGTTATCCAAATGATTCAAGTGATCCAGCTCAATGAGATTCCCTCCTGGGTCTAATTACAGGATATTTCTTTAGATATTGCTCCTTGGGTCACAACCAATTATCCAATGCCCAAGGTTTCCTCCTGGCTCTGCACTCAGAATCACTCCTGATGGAACTAGGAAGAAAATATTTAATGCCAGGAATGTAACCTGCTGTACTACATCTCTGATCCTGACAGGGACGTTCTTTTTTGATTCACACCTGGTAGTACTCAGGGGTTACTCTTGGCTCTGACCTCAGAAATTACTCCTGGAAGGCTCAGGGAACCCCATGGGAAGCTGGGAATGCAACCCAACTAGGCTGCATGCAAAACAAATGTCCTACCCACTGTGCTATCACTCTGGCCCTACGAGGGAATTTCATAGCATGAAATCAGGAGTTGGTTATAGAGAGCAACAAGTTATGAAATTCATAAAGGACAACTATATTTTAAGTAAATATATTTAAGGTTAATGAGTATAAACTTAATATAACATTGCTTAACAAAGATCAAAAATCTTTTTAAAAATTTGTAAAAGGACTTCAAACAACACTTGCACAACTGCTAGACTTATCCTACTTAAGAGACTATAAAGAAAGAAGAAACTGTAATAAAAAAAAGACTCCAACCTTCTGTACCTGAAAGATTCTCACACTTGGAATGGACCCAGCGATCACATTTCCCACACTGCATCATCTTACTTTCATAGTCATCGTCATCGTAACATTTATCGCAGAGAGGACAGAAGTTTCCTGAAAGCAAAGCAAAAGTGTTGGTTTGCTCTCCCAATACAATGACTCTATGGCTCTTGATCCACACTCATCAACCTAATCTAAACTTCAAACCTCTGTATTATTGTATTACTTTGGAATCACTGCCAATTGCCAGAGCTTTAACAACAGAACACTGCCACTTGTAAAGGGCTTATTCACACTTTTAGAGTAAGCCAGTGCTTCTCCTTTATTTTCTGTCATGCCCCACTAGGAAGAAGAAAACATTTTTCGTGGCCCCCCGCGTGACTGTAAATAGTATCTTTATTAAAAATAAAAACAAAAATATATAAAATAATCTAAGCTGATTTTTTTTTTTTTTTTGGTTTTTGGGCCACACCCAGTGACGCTCAAGGGTTACTCCTGGCTATGCGCTCAGAAGTCGCCCCTGGCCTGGGGGACCATATGGGGCACCGGGGATCGAACATCGAACCGCGGTCTGTCCAAGGCTAGCGAGGTAAGGCAGGCACCTTACCTCCAGCGCCACCGCCCGGCCCCCCCCCCAAGCTGATTTTTTAATCAGAGGTGATGTCTGGATTAATGGCTACAATGAGCACGTTTTGTGATAGCTTTTCAAAGTGGGGTTTGAAGCAGGACACAGCAACTCTCAGCTCCAGAGACATACAGAGACATAAACACGGGGCTTAGCTTGTTATGACAGTGTTTGTCGAGGTCAAATGCGACCCCAGCGGGAGGGGGCACCCCACTATTTGAGAAGCACTGGACTAGGCCATTAGGTCTCTGAATGTTGATTGCATACAAGGCAACTGACTTAATCGCTGTACCATCTCCCTGCTTTTGATGTTTGCCTTTTTTGCTTTTGTTTTTATTCTTTGGGTCACATCTGGTCACGCTCAGGGGTTACTCCTGGCTCTGTGCTCAGAAATTGCTCCTGGCAGGCTTGAGAGATCATATGGGATGTTGGGAATCGAACCCAGGTCTGTCCAGGGTCAGCTGTGTGCCAGGCAAATGCCCTACTACTGTGCATAAAACTCAGGCCCTATGTCTGCATTTTTAGAAAGGGGTAAGATAGAGAAAAAACGAGTAATTAACACTTTTAGCTTATTCCTAGTGCTGACCTTAGATCATAAAGTAACACTTATTAAATTCAGCACAATGTATAACCTCCATTAATTTGCTTTATTTTGTTCCCTTCTGTAGTTTATTGCTTCACAGTCTTTTTTGTTTTGTTTTCTTTTTGGGCCACACCCGGTGATGCTCAGGGGTTATTCCTGGCTATGCGCTCAGAAATCGCTCCTGGCTTGGGGAATCAGATGGGATACCAGGGAATCAAACCGCAGTCCGTCCTAGGCTAGCGCAGGCACAGTAGATGCCTTACCGCTTGCCACACCACTCTGGTCCCTGCTTCACAGTCTTAACATTGAAGCTTCTTTTGGAGGGGGGACACCACACCCAAAAGTGTCAGGCCTTACTCCTGGAAGGCTTTGAGGCCATATGCAATGCCAGAGATTGAATCTGGATTGGCAAATAATTTCAACCCCAAGACTTACTTTGAATAATTTCAGTAGTAAGCTTCATATCTTCATTATCTCAGTTAGTAAAAGGCTTCATGTATTAGCTAAATTTTCTTTAATGTAACTATTAAAATAAAAAGCTTGACTAAGTAGCACCAAAAATTGTTCCTGAAATAATCCAGGGAGGGAGGGATGGAAGGAGTGAGGAAGGGAGGGTTGGAAGGTCTATCTAAGAACCTTATTAATTTAATGGTATGTCTGTCTGATTCAATATCTAAATGTGTCCCTGACACAATGTCGACACTTTTTAATTTTCTTCCACCTAAATGTCCAGTTTGCCTCCCACATACGACCTCTCAGAGTTAAAGGAAAAAGTGCTGGTGCTGGGGGTACCTTTTGCAAAGAGTTTGGCACAGTCGTGGCACAGGGAGAAGTCATGAGACCATTGTGCATCCCACCCTTTGCCTGGCGTTGTGGCCCCACAGCTCTTGCATCGAACACACTTGGTACAGATCTGGGAAAGGAAAGGAGAGTCATGAAGAATCCTTCATTCATTCATCTTTGCGGCTGCATCCTTCTCCAGAACACTTCTCTTCTGGGGTGTGTTTTTTCTGATGCTTGAGGAAATAAAACCTATCCCCTCCAGGATAACCCCTGGGCAAGTGTCTTGGAAACCATATAAAATGTGTACTCACCCAAACTTTCTTTTTCTTGGTAGGTTTGGTGGGGTAATTTGGACCCAGGCACTCAGGGTGATAGCTGTTTCGGCACTTATTACACTCCAGCAGCTGCTGTAAAAATAAAATAAAAATGGATACAGCTAGCTAGCTAAAGAGAACACTAGGTCAAAAGGTAAGCATTACCTCACCTTCACCAAACACTCATGAACAAGGAGACCATTTCCATTCATCTTCAAGTTAGCACAGCCTATCACTACAACAGCTTACATTTCCTCATGCATTATTCACTCTCAATGAAACCACAGGGATTTACTTCCTATCTAAGGTACTCCGTGACTAACAATTATATAGATTTGTTTTCTTTCTGAATGTCTATTCGATGCATGTTTTCTGCAACATTTCTAAAATTGAAACCTAAAAGGGAACAGGGGTTGGAGCTTCTGTTAGTTATGTTAGGGTTGTGGGAGCGTGGCGGAGCTATAAATCCAAAGTACAGACTTAACAACACTGAAAACATGAGATCTGGGGCCGGAGAGATAGCATGGAGGTAAGGCTTTGCGCCTTGCATGCAGGACAGTGGTTCGAATCCCTGCATCCCATATGATTCCCCAAGAGCGATTTCTGAGCGTAGAGCCAGGAGTAAACCCTGAGCGCCGCTGGGTATGACCCAAAAACTAAACCAAAACAAAACAAAACAAAGCCAAAAAACATGAGATCTAAGCTGCATTCAACAAACTTTGTGATGCCTGTCAAGGTGGCAGGCAAGGAGTGGGGAGATGAGGGAATAACAAAGAATGAGAACACTGGTGATGGAAGTTAACACTGGTGGCGTGATTGGTGTTGAAATAGTATATGCCAAAAAGTCCAACTTTCAATAACTTTGTGAGTCACAGTTCTTTAACTAAACTTTAAAAAGAAAATGAACTCTGAAAATCCATAAAAAGAGATAAGGTACATACATTCAATCTAGTCAAAATAGTCTACCATCTGAAAAAATACATATGAAAACAAAAATTAAGAGATGATGTGTGGCGAACCGGAGAGATATATAGCATGGAGGTAGGCGTTTGCCTTTCATGCAGAAGGTTGGTGGTTCGAATCCCAGCATCCCCTATGGTTCCCCGAGTGTGCCAGGATCAACCGAGAGCTGCTGGGTGTGACCCAAAAACAAAAACAAACAAACAAAAAACGAAGATGATGTGTGGAAAGAGAAATGCTAAGTGGTTCTTTGATAGGTTTGTACCTTTGTAGCCTGGTGCTGTCTTCCACAAACATGACAGAACTTGCAGCGACGACAACACCAATTTTCCAGCTGGTCCTCCAGAGGGCGCTCGTTCTCCTCCAAACAAAACTTGTGGAAGGGCTCACAACAGACTTGGCAATAGACAAACTAGGGAAAGAGGGAGCACAGAAAGTGTCCACAACACCAAGATTTTCCAATCAAACGTTTCGTACTTATTCCCACTTAAAAGTCCAGTCGCATTTATTTTATTCACTATGTACCCCTTAAGCAAGGATTACATCCCAAAAGAAAATCACATCAAGTTGATTTCCAAGGACTGAAAGCAATGGTAGAATGAATGATATTGTAATCTAGATATTCCCAGATTTAGCTTAAAATGCTAAGTGTCATAAGAGAGGTCAGAACAAAGGTAAGTAACATAAAACAACGTAGGGCCAACTGGGAGAGTTTTAAAAGTTTCTACAACAGACTCAACAGCTTTAGGTGTGAGGATCTAGCTTTTTCACTGCTAACTTCAGAATTATAATTTCCATATTGACAGAATTTTCGAAAGTTTGACTAAGGGTAACCCTGAGATCCATAAGAATTACTGAGGGTCAAAGAGATTGCTCAGTAGAGCTGAGTCCAGGTCTAGCAAGGGTCCAGCTTGGAGGTCCAGCTCCAACTCAGCCTGGGCCCTGAGAGAGCCAGGACTTGTCCCTGAATACCATCAAAAAAAAAAAAACAGGGGCCGGAGATATAGCATGGAGGTAAGGCATTTTGCCTTCCGTGCAGGACAGTGTTTCAAATTCTGACATCCCATATGGTCCCCTGTGCCTGCCAGGGGCACTGAGCACTGCCGGGCGTGACCCAAAAAACAAACAAACAAACAAAAAAACAGAGAATTAAAGTACATGTCTTCCATTTCATCAGTCCCTTTTGATCCCTGGCAGTTCTGAGCCCCTCTCCTAGGAACTGCCAGTAGCCAAAGCATAGGCCCTAAGCAAGCTGGGTGGTGGTACTTGATCCAAACCTCTTCCCTAGTAAGGTGTCTCTAGATAAAACTTATATTTAATTTCTTATTATGTAAAATAAATGCAGACAAAAAAGAATAAAATATGAACATTAGGGAATTTAGGTTAAGGGTATACAGAGTCTTGCAGCACTTGCCATTTTTCTATACATACAAAATAAAATCAATATAAAAATAGCTTCTAAAAATTCAATAAATAGAAAGAAAACAAATGAAGCATTTATTTATCTAGGGGACTGCCGTATGCAACTCTACATGATTTTAAACTACAGCCTTTATATCATGAAAAAAAAATATAGCTCGCTACAAAAGTTCAACTGGCATTACAAAGCTGACTCCTGTGAGGAGTGTGTGTTCAGATACAAAGCATCAGACTGCAAAAAGAAAGGAAACATCACAGATCCCTAGCACTTGTGTGTAGTAGTTTAAGTCCTTGAAATCCACGCCAGCATTGAGGACAAGATGCTATTTATTACAGGCAGTAAGAAGACAACTGTATAAGGAGTGACTATCAGGCATTATATCAGTTTATAATGTGGCCGGTGACTGGTTTAATATAATAAGCGGGTTGAGGGGGCCAAAGCAGTAATACACGCAGTAGGGTATCTGCCTTACACGTGCTAACCTAGGATGGACCGAGGTTCTATCCCCCAGCGTCCCATATGGTCCCCCTAGCCAGTAACAAATTCTGAGAGCATAGCTAGGAGTAACCCCTTAGCGTCACCAGGTATGGCCCAAATCCCCCAAATCCCCCCCCACAAAAAAAAATATAGTAAGCAGGTTGAACCAACTCTCTTAGCTAGTGGTTCTTCTTAAGAACTCAACAGTCAATAATAATCCTGCTCTGAATTCTACATCTGGCGTAGACTGCCTGTCACAAGCTGAGTATATCTGTAAGTTCAACTTTAAATGAGACCGTATCTGCAACACACTAACAAATGAGAAAATAAATAAAAAATAAAAGTACACTCCCCATCATAACAAGATGATCTACTGCTATGTATGATAGAAGGCTATGGGTATCTTACCTCCACATGCCCACTACTGGCACAGAGAAAGCAAACCACCCTGGGCGTGATAGGAACGGAAGTCAGGATTCCTAAGCCTCCCATTTCCCACACGTTTTCTGCTTCACAATCCTCCTGTGGAAAGCAAGAGAGACCATTTAGAAACATTAAACAATAATCCAATGTTAGATTAAAAGTAGGGGGGGGGATATAAAACTCAAAATGCCAGAACTTCCAAGATTACTTCACATTAGGAAGCCAACACAAAATTCTGTTGCTTTCGATGTTTTTTTTCTCTCAGACACAAAATACAATGCTTCACCTATTCCTTTCTCATTCCTATCATTGCAAAGAGAATGGGTCTGAATTTGCCCAGGCACTTTGAGGATTCAACTATCACCCTGGCTTGCCTACTTGTCTGTGAATGGATCATATGCATTATCTTCGTCCACCAAGTGGGTGAGGATAGGGTGCTTCGAAGTTTTGTCATCTGTCAGCTCCCAGGGACCCCTGACAACACTGACCAGAGCTCGCACACACCCTGAATCCACCTCCCAGTAGTTCTGGTTAAATTTTCCATACTTGGCAATGAATTTCCTCTTCTAACAACCTTGGTAACATTCTTTTGGTTGTTTACAGTTCAAGATAGCCAACAGACTACATGATCACTCGACACTTTTACCTTAAAGTCCACCCGGATCCTATGGACTCCATCTGCTTGGATTTTCTGCTTAGAACTATTGCCATTAGTGAGAGGACTGAGGATGTTCAGGGTACCTGCATTCTCCTGCTTACTGACTGGAGATGGTTTTTCCTATGAAGACAGAAGAAGGATAAAGAACAAAAACCACACCCTACCGACATTCATTTTTGTAGTAGGTGATAACATAAATGCAAAATCATACTAACAGATCTTAAAAACAGGCCAGGGGAATACACAGTTCAGTGGTAGAGTACTTGCCTTGCATGCGGGAGACCCTAGGTTTAATCATACACATTATATTTCTCGGAAACAGTTTTCAATATAAATGTCTCAGAAAAAACACTATTTCAGAAGATATTTTTCCCGCTGATGCATTTATTTGCAAATATGAATTACATCTCTAAAAAAAAAACAAAAAACCCAAATTTCTCCCACCTTGTCTTTCTCTGTATTTTTCTGTGAACCATGGTGCCAAATGAGATTCTCACCATAATAAATAGGTTACTCTGCATTCTTCCAGATCTCTGACTACATCTAAATCTAAATCAAACCTTTCTGTTGTAGTTGTTGGGGGCTGCCGTACAGAATGGTACTGGCAGGATTATGCAGCCTCTAGGGACGGACACATGGATAGACACACACACACACACATGCGCGCGCGTGCGTGCGCGCAGGATTTAGGGATGGACACACACACGGACAGACAGGGACACACACACAGACAGATGGACGAGAACGCATACACACGCACGCACGTGTGCGTGTTCCAGCCCTTTGGAACCAGGACCTGGGCCCCAAAAACCACTGCACATTTTCTAGTTTTCCCTTGCCTGGCTAGGTGCAAGACAAGTGTTTCATGACATCAGTTAGATCCCGGGCCAAGTACACAATTATTTACCTATCCTGTGAGGATGTCAGCAATTTTCTTAGCTCTGGAATCATCACTGAGTTCAAATTCAGAAACAACCCGTTTCTACTATAAACTGGCAATTGCTTCTCCTTTCACATTGGACAGTGGTTGGCAACCTTTTTTTTCAACTGAGCCAAATCTCTCCAAAACCACGACTGAAATTTATTTTGAGAGCCACACAGGGCGTGCACTGACAGAGGCTAGGAGCAGAGTCCTAACTCCTGGAATAGCCGCCTGGCACACAGAAGAGCCAAGTTAAAAGTGTAAAGAGCCACATGTGGCTCGCGAGCTGCAGGTTGCTGACCACTGAGCTAGGACATGCATATGAACTTTTATAGTAACCCGGAAAGACAGTAGAAAGAGTCAGAAGATTCTTAAACACATTTTCTCTTTCCACATAATGCATATAAACAGAGGGCGCCTGAAACATGGCTCAAGTGGTAGCAAATATATCTTGTACCCAACCCACAAGGCCCTGGATTCCATCTCTAGTACCACATGCCTGACCACTAGCCTCAACACAGGTCGTGGTCCTGGTGGCTTTTCAGAAAGGACCCCATAACAATACAAAAAGCAGAGCCGACCAAGTAATAATTACTGACAAAGACTGCTGAAAGAGGGCAAGAAACAATTCTGCCAAGTAACCTATAGTATAAGCACAGACAAATAAGACTTTAAGAAGAGAAAGACTAGAAGAAAGAAGACAAAGCAGAGCAGTTAAATGTTAAAACCCTGAAATTGTACTTGTAGTACTTGGGGCTATACTCAGGTCTGGGTTCAGTTGTCCTTTCCCTGTAGTTTGTTCTCTTTCACTGATGCTCAGGGATCCACATACTGCTGGGGATTAGCCCCAAATCTCCCCACTCTTTAAGATTTCTCCCTGGCTCCTGATGCTGACTGATTTTATGATACTCCCACTACATTTACTCAATCACATAACTGTCAAGGAAATGTCACTATTTCCAACAGAACAGAACATCCCTGATAAATTGCAAAGAAACAATACTCTCCTCACCTTTTCTTTTGGTTTTTGTTTTACAGGGATGCTTGGGCGGGGAGCCACTTTTTTCTGCTTGCTTTGCTCTGGACCTAAAAGAATTCGAAACAAGTTTACAGTCAGACACCAATAACTTTGAAGTCCACACTAAATAGCAATGACGATTTTAGGTCTAATGTGATGGGCTGTGAAGAAAGAGGCATCTGCCTTAGAAAGAAAAACAAAATGTTACACTCTAGGTATTAAATAGAAAACTATGACCAGATCTTCAACTTAACTCAAAGTCTTGCACATAGTCTTGTCTCATAGTTAAGACATTCCATCTGAATCCGAATTTTTCTTGAACCCAAAACTCCAAATGTGTTTGGGGACATTCACTGTCCTCCTTGCCCCCCCCCCCCAAGCGATGCTTCCTGCCCGCTGCTCACCTGGGTCAGGTGGTGGCGGCTGCTTCTTCTTGGGCTCACTGGGAGCTGGCTTCGGAGCCTCTTTCCTGGGGGGCGCTGTGCTGGGCGACTGGGCGGGGGGAGCTGGTGCGGGCTGTGACACCTGCTTACTTGACTTCCTGGAAGCAGGAGTGGTTGCCTGTTTGGCTTCTGGTGCTGGGGCCGACACGGTGCTGTCATCACTCTTTTCCTCCACAACCTTTCTCGGGGGAGGGTCGCTATTGCTTTTCTTTGGGGCAGGATCCTCTCTGGCAGCCGGGGTAGGTTTCTGACTAGATTCTGCTACATTCTTCATGACACTGCTGCTCTCTTTGCTCTCTTTCTTTTCACTGGTCTTTGACTTCTTCTCTTTCTTTTTCACAGCTAGGGGAAAAGGCAAATTCACTTATCAATAAGAAAAATTTTCTCTCCCTGAACGCTCCACCCTCCCCACCGCCCACAGTGCTGAGAATCAAACTCAGGGCATCACATATGCAAGGCAAGTGCTTTACCATGGAGTTGCATCCTTGAACCCAACTTTTTTTTATCATTAATTTTTGGTTTGGGGGCCACACTCGGTAGTGCTCAGGCACTCCTGGCATTGTTGGGAGAAAATCTGGCGTACTAGGAATCAAACCCTGGTTGGTTATGTACTAGGCAAATGTCCTACCTTCTATACTATCACTCCGGCCCGAAATTGGATATTTTTTATTTAAAACAGAAGTACAAAATAAATAAATAAAATAAATGAAGAGAGTATATAGGGGCTGGAGAGAGAGTACAGGTAGTTAATGCACTTGCCTTGCATGTCGCTGACCCCAGTTTAATCCCAAGCACCATCCAGGGTCACTCCTGAGCAGAGCCAGGAATAGCTATTGAGCACTGCCAGGTGTGGCCCAACAACTGCACCCCACCAGCCCCACCTGTAAAACAAACAAACAAATAAAAAAACAGAAAGTACAAAGCAGGTGGGTCAGGGATTGGAGCTATAGTTCAGCAGGTAGAGCTGCTCCAAAAAAAGAGAAAAAAAGTACAGATTAGGTCAGAGGAAACTGGTAAAAAAAATTTTTTTAATTTCAACTTTAAAAGGACAAGAAAGAGTACAGTGGGTAGAAAGCCTGTCTTACAAGTAGATCCTTGGAACTCCATAAGGTCCCCTATCACTGTGAGGAGTGATTCCAGAGCCAGGAGTAAGTCCTGAGCAACACTGGTGTGACCCCAAAATAAGAAAAAACAAACCCACTACCTTTTGCTTGCTTCTGAAGGTAGGCTTTGGAAGGCATCCATTGTAGATTCTGACATTTCCTCATCCTAGGATAACAAGGAATACCACAAACTATATTTAGAAACAAAGCAATCAACACTAGAGATGATTTATATGCAAGAATCAGTGAGACCTTAATTCAGATTAATTCTGACAACTGAAACAGGACAGCTCGTTAGTCGAGTTAAAATCAGAATCCGAGTCCTCAACTGGGCAAATTAACCTGTCTTTAGAGCTAAAAGAAGCAAATCCAAAGTTTTATTTCTCCCTCCCTCCCTCCCTTCCTTCCCCAGTGGTGCTCAGGCACTGCTCCTGGATATGCACTCAGAAATTATTACTCTTGAAACGCTCAGGGAATTACAATGGGATGCTGGGGTTCAGCCCAGAATGGCCACATGCGAGGCAAATGCCCTACACACTGTGCTACCGTTCCAGCCCCCAAAGTTTAATTCTGGAGCCAGAATGGTGGCACAGCGGTAGGGCGTTGGCCTTGCACGTGGCTGAACTAGGTTGAACCGAAGTTCAACTCCCTGGCATCCCATATGATTCCCCAAGCCAGGAGCAATTTCTGAGCACATAGCTAGGAGTAGCCCCTGAGCTTGACCGAGTGTGGCCCAAAAAAAAACCAAACAAACAAAAAGTTTTAGTTCTTAAGTACAACTCAAATTTCTCATAACCAATACTGACTAGAATAGACCAAATGAACAGTTGATATTTTTTTAGCTACATCAGTCTTGCTCCCTGAATGGGTTAACTATTAATATCTGACTACAAATGCACTAAAATTACCTAGCAACTATGCTATATATTGCCACTAAAATGTTTTAAGTCTATCCTAAGGCTGACATGTATTTCAAGCCTCAACTTACTGAAATTCAAACTTGATTTAAAATTTCTTTGAATCCAATTCAACGCCCCAAAAAGTAGCACAATTTCGCTCTCTCAAGTACCTTTATACTGGTATGTGAATTGGCTCTCTTCACTTCACTAAGGAAACTAAGACAGGAATCAGGCTTAAGCTGGCATATTATCATTATTTCCACTCTCCAATCAACTGTCTCCCCTGGAATAAACGGTTCCATAATCCTTCCAACTGTTTTGTTTTATAGACTGTTTTTATGTAACTTAGTCCTTCATAAATATCCTATAAATATAGAATTTATTTATCCTATATTTATTTGTATGCCAGATTGAATATGAGATACTCAGTCCCCAAAATATCTTTATGGAACTCTTGAGCTACTTGAAATATAATCTGAGAATTTACCTATAAAAGATTTACCTATTAGGGCCGGGTGGTGGCGCTGGAGGTAAGGTGCCTGCCTTGCCTGCGCTAACCTAGGACGGACCGCGGTTCGATCCCCCGTGCCTGCCAGGAGCAACTTCTGAGCGCATAGCCAGGAGTAACCCCTGAGCGTCACTGGGTGTGGCCCAAAAACCAAGAAAAAAAAAAAAAAAAGATTTACCTATAAAAGGACAATGAAAAGGAAGACAAGGTCATCAAAACTATCTGCCTCGAAAACACTGAGACAAAGAGCTAGGAAGAGACACAGGAATCAACTCTACTGACCAGGGCTCCAGAGATGAGAACTATTTCTGGGAAGTCTGGGGAGTCTATTGACACATTCAGCACTAGCTAGAAGCCCTATTCAGAGCTATACTTGATTGCAGACTTTCAACATTTAAATCCACTCTAATGAACTCAAAGGTAGTGCCTCAG